>NKZZ01001907.1:12116-47806 GCA_002370815.1 Metschnikowia hamakuensis | reverse complement strand
CACGACACCGACAGAAACATCAAGCCCAATGGCCTCGTCAAGCAGAGTTTCTCGCTCACCACCAAACAAAGCGAAAAACTCCACCTCATTGCATATTATAACCCTCAGGATAGAATGTCTGGCATCCTTCGTGGCGAAGTGCCTTCACAGGACCCCATTCTCCTCAAATTCAACTTGGACCCGTCGGTGTACCGCAGCGATTTCCTTAGCAACGGCACCAGGGAAATCACCGTGTTGCCTCTGCAAAACCCCATGAGCCTCAATGCTGACTCGTGTTATCTTCCGCAAAACAACCCCATGGCCATGGCTGGAATGGGCCACATGAGGCACACAGAAATCGCTGACCCTCGAATACAACCCTTCATGATGAGCCCGCCGCAAATGCAGATGAGTCACATCCACCCTTCGCAGAGCCGAGCCCAGCAGCCCAACTGGCCGGTCACCACCCGTCAAATGTCCAACATTGACACCCAGTTCCGGATCGCGTCGCTGCTGTATTCCCAGTTCAACGGAGCAAACTCCAGGCCTCCTTACTTCCCCAAAGAAATGAAACTCGACCAGACTGCCCACGAAAAAGACTCCGCTCATAAGCACCACGACAAGTATGCATACGTGAGAGACTTGCCTTATACTCAAACATGTGTGAGTAGAGCCGGAGGAGAGTCCGTGCCGTCGATTTTCAATGCCCCAGATCCACGCAACGGCATTCGAACACTTCCTTCGTTGTCGGAGTCCATCGGCAAGTTGGGCGAGCCAAATAACGTCCCCAAAAACCTTCTTGGGTGCTCCAAAACCCCGGAAAAAGAGGGCTTCAAGCTTCGTCTGCTTGACAAGACGTTTTCCGTGTAGTGACGGAACTGGCCGCGGTCCATTGGTTGACTTCATACTTCGTTAATAACACCATTTCATTCATACTCTTCCCCTGTTTCCTCCTCCATCTCAAGTCTTCAAGCTTTTCATCTTTTTTTCCCATGCGTACTTGGCTGATTTGGCTATGCCGGCCGTGAAGATGCCCTTTAGCGATTGGATCAATGCAGGATATGCAATGATGCCCAGAATGGTATTCCGTAGCGTCCACCGTAGAAACTTATCGGTAGAGATGGCATACAAGAATGGGCTGTCATCTTCAATGGAGCCCTGCTGATGGAGAAACCGGTCCACGTTCTTGTCTTGCATATATTGCTTGGAGTACTTGGTCCTGTACGAAGCAAGTAAGCGTCGCTTGAAGTTCCCTGGAAGATTATTCAAGAGGGACGACGTGGAGTTCGGCGTTAAGCAGATGTCATAGCCATGTCCATTCTGTTTGAGAAGCTCCTTCTCCTGCGCAAGAGCAAGGGCTTGTCCATACAACAGCTCAAACATGGAGTGTTGGCGAGAGACAATATTCTTGACCTTATTGGGGTTTTCTCCGCCCACCAACATGCGGGGATCGCCCATATAGGAAATGGCGGCGATTTTCTCGAAGATCTGGCCGAGGCTCACGTGCGCCGTCTTCTTCGCCAATAAAAGCGTTGCTAACGAAAACACACTGTGCAAGTTGTATTCGTTGGCTGCACGGAGTTGGTCGTCCTGCTCATAAATGTGCTTGATTGGCTTGTGGAGTCTTCCGGCAATGTATAACGAAGTCCACTGCCTCAAGTCCTGGAGCACCACGTGCCGAGCCACCACGCCATACTTCACCACCGTTGTATTTCCATTGGTATCTCTCATCTTGACATAAGGATTAAAGTAGACTCCGGCCCCCATGTTCTGCACACGGCCCAACACCGGGAACCCAAGCTTGAGTAGTGCCGAGTAGTGGTTTGGGTGTGCCATTGAGTTTGTTTGGTGGAAAGCCATGGGATCTTCCACAATATGGATCAAGTCCACCTGCGGCTGGGCCACACCTTTATAACCTGCTTGCTGGATCACGCCCAGCCCATAGCCAATGGAGTACGAGATCTGGGACGCGTGGAACTGGTCTTGGAGAAGCTGGAGCCGATGCTCATTCAGGATGGCGGAGCTTTGCAGGGAAGCGGGGAAATGCATGGGGTTTTGAGCCCGGGAATTTGGGCTATTCTGGCCAAGCCCCGAATGGTTTCTCGCCAATTCCTTTTGGAGCCGAAGAAGCCGTTTTGTTCCCTGCAATGCCATTGCTTATCTTTGGACGGTCTCGGAAGGCCGCCTTAAGCCGGTGCGAAACCAGTACCTCCGAGATCACTCAATGATGATTCAACCAAGCAAACCATAGTCTGCCATAGTGAGTGAGGATATGGAAATGGTATTTTTTTTGAACCCCCAGTTCTGACCTCAAAAATTCTATCCTGACGGATTTGGATAAAACAAATCATTGCATCGAGTCCTGCATATACCAATCCAATTTCTGCATACACCAATCCAATTTCTGCATACACCAATCCAATTTCTGCATACACCAATCCAATTTCTGCATACACCAATCCCATTTGGTTTGGGCGATATTTGCACCCGGTGGTGCGGATGGGATGACTCAACGCGAGCGCCAACGCACGTGACCGAAAAATCCACGTGACGAGCACTCCACGAAGAAATCCAGAACCCCCCTCCCCCATTTTCTTCCTCCTCAACATGTCTTCCAAAGCATACAGATCAACACGTAGTAGCGAGACCCAGGCGGTTTCGTTCGAGGATGCCATCATGACGGGTTTGGCCAAGGACGGCGGGTTATTCGTACCGTCGGCCATTCCTCGCTTGCCCTCGGATTTCTTGACCAAGTGGAAGGACTTGAGTTTCCAGGAACTTGCCTTTCAAATCATGAGGGAGTATATTGCACAAGAGGAGATCCCCGATGCTGATCTCCAGGACTTGATTGCAAGATCCTACTCCACGTTCCGGGCCCCCGACGTCACGCCCATCCGGGCCCTTGATGAGAAGGCCGGCTTGTATTTGCTTGAGTTGTTCCATGGCCCAACTTATGCCTTCAAGGATGTGGCGTTGCAGTTTGTTGGAAACTTGTTCGAGTACTTCTTGACCAGAAGAAACGCAGGCATCAGCGACGAGTCCAAGAGACAGAAAATCACCGTGGTGGGCGCCACGTCGGGCGACACGGGGTCTGCGGCCATCTATGGCTTGAGAGGCAAGAAGGACGTGTCAGTGTTCATCTTGTACCCCACGGGCCGGATTTCTCCCATCCAGGAGGAGCAGATGACCACCGTGGAAGACCCCAATGTGCACACCTTATCGGTGAAGGGCACGTTCGACGACTGTCAGGATATCGTCAAGCAGATCTTTGGAGACAAAGACTTCAACGAGAAGTACCACGTGGGCGCCGTCAACTCCATCAACTGGGCCCGGATCTTGGCCCAGACCACCTATTATTTCCACTCGTACTTCCTGTTGGTGAAGGCCGTGGGTCTGTCGATCAAGCCCCGATTTGTGGTTCCTTCGGGCAACTTTGGTGATATCTTGGCCGGCTATTACGCCAAGCAAATGGGCTTGCCTGTGGACAAGTTGATCATCGCCACCAATGAAAACGATATCTTGGACCGGTTCTTGAAGTCCGGCAGATACGAGAAGGACGGCGAGGTCAAGGCCACCGCTTCGCCTGCCATGGATATCCTCATCTCCTCCAACTTCGAGAGATTGTTGTGGTATTTGATCAGAGATAACGTGACCCACGACGATCTCAAGGCCGGCTCCACTTTGGACAGCTGGATGCAGCAGTTGAAGACCACTGGGTCGGTTTCGGCTCCGGAAGAGGTGGTTGCTGCTGCCAGAAAGGACTTTGACTCCGAGAGAGTCACCGACTCCGAAACTGCGGCCACCATCAAGCAGATCTTCACCGCCAACTCCGACAGGTATGTGTTGGACCCACACACTGCGGTTGGAATCGCCACCACGCAGAGATTCATCCAAAGAGACTCGCAGGCTGGCCAGAAGGATGTCAAGTACATCTCGTTGTCCACTGCACACCCCGCCAAGTTCTCCGAGGTTGTCAACAAAGCCTTGGGTGGTATTGAGGGCTATTCTTTCGACAGAGACGTGCTTCCCGATGAGTTGAGGGTGTTGGCATCCAAGGAGAAGAGGATCTTGTTGATCGAAGAGGCTTCGTTGGAGAAGATCAAGGAGACCATCATCGAGGAGTTGGCCAAGGAACCAAAGGCATAAGTAATCACTTTAATCAGAAGCATTTATATTTCTTAAATACAAATCTTCGGGAGGGGAGCAACTTCCAGTTGTTCTTGAGGGACCAATTTGTTTTCATCTTGTCTTGGGTTCGGCTTTCTTGAGCTCAACATTACCGTCTTGTATAGACACCTCGTATCCTGCATCCCGAAGGGCGTCGCCGTCTACCACCTGTTTTGCCTCGAGCTGGGCCACAAACTCCTGGTTCTTTGCGTTCTGGTGGAGGAGGAACTTGAGACACAAGATCGACCGCTCCTTGATGTAGGGGTTGTCGTCGTCGATCACGCAATTGGACAAGACCAACTCAAGCCCATGGAGCTCCCGCACCTTGTCCTGGGCCTGAGGACTGTCGTGGCAAACGAACGCCAAAACCTCCATCAAGAGAGTCTTGACCATGGGGAACTTCTTGCGGTTTTTTTTCTCCGTTTTCACTCCTCCTTTCTTGGTATTGATCTCTGTGTTCTCGTGAACCTCACGCAAGAAAGGAATGATCAGTTCTAGTGCGTTGTAATGATCGAGAAATCCCTTCACTGTATGGAACTTGCAGAGATCAGAAAGAATGTCAAGCACTTTGATGAGCTTGGAATTGGACACCTCCAATTCTTCCAGATCAGGCACTTCTGCCTTGAGAAGGTTACCTGCTTTCGGAGCAAGTTCCTTAAATAGCCCAAACGCCCAGTTAATCAAAACAGTCACGTCTCTATTATCCCAGTCGTCTTTGCTGGTGATGATAAGTTGACAAACCTCCAATAAAGGCACTGAGTTGTGCACCTGTACAAACGTCACAAAAGACTCATTAGTGACGAGATGCTCGATGATCTCCTGGAGTTCTTGAGAGCCCTCCAACTCGTCATAGTCACACAGACTAAAAATGAATTCAAGCAACGGGGCTAAACTCTGGTCTCCAAGCAATTGGGAAATGTTTTCTTCCGTAAGCACCCTGCTGAGGAGGATATTGAGCGGGCGCTTGAGATGAGGATCTTGAGAGTTCGAAATCACTTCTAGAAGGGTGCCTTTGAACGTGTCTCCCACCATATGGATGCTGCAAGAAAAGTCCAGACCCGATTTTAGCACCACATTGGCCAAAAGCTGCAAATAAGACGCCAAGCAGCGGGCAAAGAAGTCGCTTTGGGCGTCTATCTTCGCAGCAAAGTGCTGTATACTCAACAAAAGAAGCGGCACATCCACGTACCGAGGGCACATGGGAACAAGATTGCGCAAAAGCAACACTGCCGCCCGGAGTGTTCTCAAATACAACACCGTCTCTTTATCTGAGGCCAAATCAAGCAGAAGCGCCACAGCTAAGATGTCTTCGCAGACCTCAAACACCTCATTATCATTTGCAAGCATGCTTCTCATCTGTTCATTGCTAGCAGTGGCATTGACCATGATGCCCATGTTTTCGAGATTCTCCAAGTACTGAGCTTCGGAGCCTCCATTTTGGATCAACGATTTTGTGGTTTCTAGGGTGGCAAGGGAAAAAGCCGTGTTCATTTATAGTTTTTTGTAGAGAGCTGCCTGCGGGCCTCTAGACACTCCCTGCAGGAATTGGCAGCCCCAGATGAAACCCCCCTGAATTATGAAACACCATGTACTGCAGAATCCACGACTTTGTGAAATGATCTTGCATAAGCTATGCAATGTCTGCGCAACGGCTTTGTACCACATGAACCCCACTTTTGTCACCCCTGGGAATATTTAAAGCAGCACATCCCCATGCAAACTAAGTAGAAGATATTTTTTGAACATGATGAATCGTTTATATTTTAAAGCTACATGAAACTTCGATAGAGGTTCAGACTTATTGTCACTTGTCTGATATATTGCGTTGAAGGTTTTTTTTTTTTTGGAAGTGGTCTGTATGAATATACCTGCATACAACTCAAGAAATAGCTTGCAGCGGATAATCCAACTCTAATCAGCCAAGCAACATGACACGAAGAAACGCTTCCACTGCGTGCGACGGGTGCCGCAAGCGTAAAATCAAATGTTATGAAACAGGAACAGGCGCCTGTGCTCATTGTGTCAAGCTCGATCTTGAATGCGTGTCTCGTGGTGATGGAAGGAAGGACCGCTACCGCACCCAGAAGATCGAACACTTAGAGGAGACGGTGGCGAGCTACCGGAGCCTTCTCGACCAGGTGTTCAAAAGCCACCAGTCTACTATGGACCTACTAAAAAAAAGGAGTCGCCCACGTTGCTCCACCGAGCCGGAAGCGTCGGATCCCGTTACCCCACTGAACGAGCCCGTTGTTTTGCGGGCCGAAAGAACCTATTTCAGCGAGAAGGGCTTCCCCATAGAGCGCAACACTTATCTCCCTGTGTTCGGACATACGAGTGTCTTGGACGTGGAGGAGCCGGCCCCTCGTGAACATGCCGCTGAGATCCGCCAGCTCCGAGAGAGGCCTGACGTCATCGAGTGTATAAAGTTGTTTTTCCGCTGGCAGTACCCGGACATGCACTCGTTTGTGTTTCGAGAGGCGTTTCTTATTGACTTTTTTAACCCCGACTCGCCAGGGGTATACAGCTCCACCGAGCTTGTGTATGCCATTTGCTGTGTGGGTGCGTCGATGGCAGAAGAAAAGACCCTCCGAGAACTCGCTTTGCCGTTTTACCGAATTTCCCGTGATATGCTTATGGCTTCGCTTGACGCTCCATCTATTGGCCTGCTCCAGGCATTCATGTTGTTGGGGCTCTACGACATCTACAATGCCAATATCAATATGGGCTGGATGCTCACCGGAGACGCAATTCGCATGGGCCACGGTATTGGCTTCCACCTACGACCTGAGAACTGGCTACTTGGTGGAGAGCTGCAGAACCAGACCGACGAAATCTCAAACAGCGTAAGAAGCAGGATTTTCTGGGGCACGTTCACCGCCGACCGCTTCATCAGCTTGATTTTGGGCCGGCCGTCGGTGATTAAAGTGGACGAGTCCACCATTGCAATTGCAGCCAACATGCCTGCGCTCGAGTGGATCGAACCCTATACATATCCCGGGACCCCGGATGACGACAAGACGCCATACATTGACATCTCCAACCCACTCTTGAACATTACAAAGTTGGCCAAGATCTCGGATGAAATGATCTCGGATGTGTTTACGAAAAGCCCAAGCCCCGTGAAAAGCGAGGATGGTGACCCGGGCATAGAGGAGAAGTTGAACTTGGTCAAGGTCTATAATGAGCAGCTTGTCCAATGGCGGGACCAGCTACCGGCAAAAATGAAGTGGGATCGAGAAATGCTCCGCGAACAAGGCCATAACAACAATGAGATGTTCTTGCGCTATTTCTATTACATGGTGCAACTTTGCCTCAACCGACCTTTTGTCGATGTTCGGGCCAAGCTGCAGACGCAGCTGGGCATGTCCGACTCTCTTGCAATTTGCATGGAGACCATCGAGGATTTGCACTGCTGCATCCACTCATTCATGAAGCTAAATGGGGCTTCCAAATGCTCTGTTTTGATTGTGTACCTGTGCATTATCAGTTTATCGGTGTTGTTGATGAGCAACCATGGGGACTATCTGGGGGACAATGGCCAGCGGTTCTATGAATTTATGATGGTGCTCAAGTACACCACCCACTGGCGCTTGAGCGCGGTTTCCTACCAGAAGCTTAAGATGAAGTTTGAGCAAAGCCTGGATATGCCTTTTGAGCATGCGCTCAGAAATTATGCTCAGCTGGTGGAAAAGGGAAAAACAAGTATTTTTTGGGCTCTCAAGAAACACGAGAGGAAGCAATTGTTGGAACCCGAGGATTTCGTTTCCGTACATTCGAACCCGAACCCGAACCCGAACCCGAACCCGAACCCGAACCCGAACTCGAACCGGAACCCGAACTCGAACCTGAACTCGAACTCGGCCCCGAACTCGGCCCCGAACCCGAACCCGAGCTCCTACAACTTCAACTCGTTTGGAGGCCCGCCTGTGTTCATGACATCCGAGCTCAATGACTGGCTTAACTTTCTTCCAGAAATTCTAGAGGAAAAATAATAATTGTTTTTCGCGGGGAAAAAATAGCGAAGAGTGTCATTTGTGTGGGGGAGCACATATCCTGCATACAGGACGCATCGCCTCAGACCTTGACTCATGGAAAGTCCACCGATAAGCTTGCTCTCAAGCAAACATGACACCCAAAGAGTTCCGGCTCCAGTGTCGGAATGACAAACACTCGAAAGTCACCTCGGGAATCTGTGATGGTTATACGCAGGCAAACTTGGTGGTTCTCCCCCAAAAATTGGCAGCAGACTTCCAGGAGTTTTGCAGACTAAATCCAAAGCCTTGTCCTTTGCTTGGATACACGAAACCAGGGAATCCACATGAGCTTAATGACCCTAGTTTGGTGGAAGACGGCGACTTTGATTTGTGCCGGGACTTTGCTCGCTATGCAGTCTACGAAAATGGGACCTTGGTTGAAACACCTACAGACATTGTGAGCCGGTGGCAGGTGGAACATGTTGGCTTTCTCATTGGCTGCTCGTTTTCGTTTGAAGCTGCTTTGACGGCAGCAGGACTCCCCTCCAGAAATGACCTAGAAGGGAAAGTGGTCTCGATGTACCGGACCAATCGGATCTTGAAAGACAGCGGTCGCTTTGTCAACGTGCCGTGTGTGGTGAGCATGCGGCCGTATAAGGAGGCCGATGCAGAAAAGATCTACGGAATCACCGGGAGGTTTACGACGCTGCACGGATGTCCCATGGCACATGGATACGACGCCGTGCAGGAATTGGGAATTGAACTTGAAAATCCTGATTATGGCGAGGCAACGGTTATTGCCGACGATGAGATTCCGTACTTTTGGGGATGTGGAGTGACTGCGCAGGTGGCCGCGTTATCGTTGGCGGAAGAAATCGACGGGCCCATTCTTGCACATGCGCCTGGACATATGTTGGTGACCGACTGGAAAAGTGACTAAAAAGGTGACTGAAAAAGTGACTGAAAAGGTGACTGAAAAAGTGACTGAAAAAGTGACCGAAACAGTGACTGAAATAGTGACTGATGACTCTGGTCCATTGAAGTTTGGAGAGAAGATCTGGTCGCGGGCTCACAACTCACGCACATTGTTCTCCGCGAAATAAGACTTCGCGCACCTACGTCCGTGCTTATCATTATAAGAGATCGCACCATCTCCACAGTTCCACACTTCCTCAGATACACAGGTCCTTGTTACTAAACGTCATGGGATACAGAATTGCAATTGACGTATGTGAAGTTCAAATGAATTTTGGGGATGGATTCTTTGTGAGGATTCTTTGTGAGGATTCTTTGTGAGGATTCTTTGTAAGGATTCTTTGGGAGGATTCTTTGTGAGGATACTTTGTAAGGATTCTTTGTGAGGATTCTTTGTGAGGATACTTTGTGAGGATACTTTGTGAGGATTCTTTGTGATGGTTCTTTGTGATTGGTTATACTAACTTTAGAGAGGTGGAACCTTCACTGACTGTGTGGGAAACCCCGGTACTGGTGACCAGAAAGATGACGTGATCATCAAGCTTCTTTCGGTGGACCCGGAAAACTACCCCGATGCTCCGTTGGAAGGAATCCGTCGGTTGCTAGAAAAACTCTCCGGCTCGAAACTCCCCCGGGGCCTGCCGTTGGATACCCACAAGATCGAGTACCTTCGCATGGGCACGACGGTGGCCACCAATGCTCTTTTGGAGCGCAAGGGAGAAAAGTGTGCTTTGGTGACGACAAAAGGGTTTCGGGATGTGTTGGAGATTGGCAACCAGTCCAGGCCGCACATTTTCGACTTGTCGATTCTGAAACCCGAGGTTCTCTATGATTCCGTGGTGGAGATTGACGAGAGGGTGACTTTGGAGGACTTTGTGGAAGACCCCGAGTTTGAAGTCACTCGTGCAAATGGAAAAGATTTGGTGACGGGTTTATCGTCGGAAACCGTTCGTGTTCTCCGCAAGCCCGACGACGCTTCGGTACGTTCATCTCTCCAGGTGTTGTACGACTCTGGAGTCCGCTCCATTGGGATCTGCTTGATGCATGCATACACCTTTCCTGATCATGAGCAAATGGTGGCTCAGATTGCTCGGGAAATCGGGTTTTCGAACGTGTCGATGTCGAGCGAGTTAAGTCCCATGATCAAGTTCGTGGCACGTGCCAACCTGTCGATTGTGGATGCGTACTTGACGCCGGAAATCAAGAAGTACTTGTCGAGTTTCGAATTGGGCTTGAAACATGGCTACTATACCCAGGAAAACAAGGCCGGCGTGCGGTGCCACTTTATGCAATCGGATGGTGGCTTGGTGGATGCTCTTTCTTTCTCTGGGTTGAGAGCCATTCTCTCCGGGCCCGCAGGAGGAGTGGTGGGTTACTCTGCCACATGCTACAATCCCAAGAACGAAATCCCGCTAATTGGCTTTGATATGGGAGGTACTTCCACCGATGTTTCTCGGTACGGAGAAGGAAAGTTCTTCCATGTGTTCGAGACGGTCACTGCAGGTGTCACGGTACAGAGTCCCCAGCTAGATATCAACACCGTGGCTGCTGGAGGAGGATCGATCTTGACATATAAGAACGGGTTGTTTCACGTTGGACCGGAGTCTGCGTCCTCCGAACCGGGTCCTGCGTGCTACAGAAAAGGAGGACCCTTGACGGTGACGGACGCCAACTTGTTTTTGGGTCGGCTTTTGCCTGAATACTTCCCCAAGATCTTTGGCCCCAACGAGGACCAAAGCTTAGACCTTGAAGCGTCGACGAAGAAATTCGAGGCCTTGACCAAGGAAATCAACGACGCCAACCCGGGCAGACTGCCAATGACTGCACAGGAAGTTGCATTTGGGTTCATCAAAGTGGCCAACGAGACAATGGCTCGGCCAATCAGGCAATTGGTGGAAGCCAAGGGCCACGTGACTGCAGCCCACCGGCTTGTTTCGTTTGGTGGTGCTGGTGGCCAGCATGCAGTCGCCATTGCTGAATCCCTTGGGGTTTCTACGGTATTGATCCACCGGTACTCGTCTGTGTTGTCAGCATATGGAATGGCGTTGGCCGATGTGGTTGAGGATGTGCAGGAACCGTCTTCCGTCAACTTGACTCAGGATAACAAACTGCATCTTCAAGCAAGGTTTGATACGCTTCGGGCTAGGGCTGCAAACACTCTTAAAGCCCAGGGTTTTACGGACGCAACCATTGATTATGAGGAGTACCTCAACTTGAGGTTTGTGGGCACCGAATCTGCCATCATGGTTCCCAAAGGGGAAGAGTGGGATTTCAAAAATACCTTTTTGGCCATGCACAAGAGGGAGTTTGGGTTCGTTTTTGAGAAGGAGATTGTGGTGGACGATATCAGGGTTCGGGCCATTGGGAAATCCGACCGGGACCAAGAGGCGTACATTGATGATCAGATGCAGGAGTTGAAGGAAAAGAGTGCAATTTCAACTGTTGCAGAGGAGAAGGTGGCCTTTAGAAAAAAGGTACGGTTTGGGGCCAGCGATCTTTCCACGCCGGTCTTTTTGCTTGAAAATTTGGACATCGGAAGCGAAATCCATGGGCCGGCCATTATTGCAGATGGAACTCAAACCAATATCGTTCCACCCAACTCGACTGCTTTAATCTTAAAGAGTCACGTGGTGATCAGCATTGCAAAACCCCAGAAGAAGCAAGATTCGGCGGACGAAAAGGAATTGGGGTCCGCAGCTCCAGACCCCGTGCTTCTCTCGATCTTTGGCCACCGGTTCATGGACATTGCCGAGCAAATGGGCTCTTCTTTACAGAAAACGTCTGTTTCCGTGAATGTCAAAGAACGACTCGACTTTTCGTGTGCATTGTTTGATGCCGAAGGGAACTTGGTGGCCAATGCTCCTCATGTGCCGGTGCATCTTGGCTCCATGTCCACGTGTGTGAAGTTCCAAGCTGATTTGTGGAAAAACAAGTTACTGCCTGGCGACGTGATTGTCACCAACCACCCCATGGCCGGAGGAACGCATTTGCCCGATATCACGGTGATCTCTCCTGCTTTTGAAAACAACGAGATCATCTTTTATGTGGCCTCTCGGGCCCACCACTCGGATATTGGCGGCTTGTTGCCCGGCTCGATGCCTCCCAACTCCAAATTCTTGGATCAAGAAGGAGCCACGATTTACTCGGAGATGCTCGTCAAGAACGGCGAGTTCCAGGAGGCTCGCATGGTGGACTTGCTTTTGAAGGAGCCCGCCAAGGTGCCTGGATGTTCCGGAACAAGACGGTTGAGTGACAATATTAGCGACATGAAGGCGCAGATTGCAGCCAACCAGAAAGGGATTGCTTTAATCGATAAGCTAGTGGCGGAGTTTGGCTTGCCCACCATCATCCGGTACATGGGGGCCATCCAGGACAATGCAGCGGCCACGGTGTCCAAGATGTTGAAGGATGTGATCCACAAACTGGCACATGCGCTTGAGTGTGTGGATTTCATGGACGATGGGTCGCAGATCTGCCTTAAGATCTATGAAGATAAGGACGATGGGCGTGTGGTGTTTGACTTTACCGGTACAGGACTCCAGGCGTATGCCAATAGCAATGCGCCCGTGGCAATCACCTATTCCGCCATCATCTATTGTTTGCGGTGCTTGGTGGATGAGCAGATTCCTCTTAACCAGGGCTGCTTGAAGCCGGTGAAGGTGGTGATTCCCGAGAATTCGCTTCTCAACCCGAGCGATGGGTGTGCTGTTGTGGCTGGAAACGTGTGTACATCTCAAATCATCACGGGATGTATATTCAGTGCCTTTGAGGCGTCGGCCAACTCGCAATCGTGCTGCAACAACTTTACGTTTGGAATGGGCGGCAACGACGAAAATGGGCGGTATGTGCAGGGCTTTGGGTACTACGAAACCATTGCCGGAGGCCATGGGGCCGGCCCCACGTGGAACGGAGTCAACGGTGTGCATACGCACATGACAAACACCCGGATCACCGATGCAGAGGTGTTTGAAAAACGGTACCCTGTTCTCATTCGGGAGTTCAGCATCCGGCAAGGCCTGGGAGGCGCAGGGGCCCATTCTGGAGGGTGTGGCGTGGTTCGGGACATTGAGTTCCGAGTGCCCGTGACTGCATCCATTTTATCGGAGAGAAGAGTGATTGCTCCCCATGGGCTCCAAGGCGGAGGAGATGGGCAACGAGGCCAGAACATCTGGGCCCGCAAGGTGCAGGCACAAGACGGCACGTTCTACTATAAAGAAGTGAATGTGGGAGGCAAGGCCACGGTCAGTGCCGCCGTTGGTGATCGGTTCATCATACGGACTCCCGGCGGAGGTGGATACGGAGAGAAGGGCGGTGCTCGTAACCTTTCCAAAAAGGTCCATGGTCTGGACTTATTTGCAGGAACCGGCTCTGTTGCATCCCGAAACGATGCTCAACTTCTGAACTAACTTCGTGGGTGTCACGGTGTCACTTTTGAAAGCTGCATCAATGGCTAAAGTCTAGTCTAATTCAGAATTCAGACACACAATGACTTTTAGAGTTACTACTTTCGGAAGTTCCACGGAATATGGCCTTTGCTTCCGTTGATTTCGTCGATTTCGTTGATTCCGTTGATTCCGTTGGGATTCCGTTGGGATTCCGTTGATTCCGTTGGGGATTTCGTTGACGATTCCGTTGACAATTCCTTAATAACACGATGAAAGTTTAACTTGCTTGGCAAATAGTTAATTTTAGGGTGTACTGATGATTTTAAGTAATACTGCACGTGGCCTTGGGTTATATGCACCACCACCGAAAACCCGAGTATTCCGTCAAGCAAACAAAACAGGAAACAAAAAAGGAAATAAAAAAGAAAAGAAAATAATAAAAAGGCATTTACTTTAATCCAGGGCTCTTTATATACAGGCACACCCTTTAAGTACTTTTTTCCCATGGATTTCTGGAGATTTCTGGAGATTTCTGGAGATTTTTCTTCAACAGGGCATTGCTTTCTACAGTGAGCGTGTTACTGATTACACGATTACCCGATTCGGCCACTGATTACGTAATCATTTTTTTTCTGTTAACTCGATCAATTCAGGCTTAAAAAATTTTAACATTGTTTTGAAATCTTATGATTTTTTGACTTTTTTTGACTTTTTTTGACTTTTTTTGTCTAATTGTCTTGTCTTTTTTTTGTCTTTTTTTTGTCTAATTGTCTTGTCTTTTTTTTGTCTTTTTGTTTATTTAAACTTTCTTGAGTCGCGGTGTTCAAATCATGCGCATGGTTCACGCTCTTCTTCGCAATTTGCCATCAATGCACCTCCTTTGTGCGTTCAAAAAGTTAAAAAAACCTCATTTTGCCCTGTACGTTTTACACTGTTTCTGATTGGTCAATTTAATCGCTTGGATGCAGGAAAACAAACACACTGTGCAGGGCAATACCATCACAATGCAGGAGTCCAGCATCAACACTATACGCAGGATATCGTTATAGTATCAATTCTTAATTTTTACACTTACAAAATCAATTTATAAAAAATATGGGTTCATTTTGGGCGTAATTCTGAGTCAAGGTATATGCAGGATACATGCAGGATACATGCATGTCAGTTCCCCTTGTCCCGAGTCCAGTCCGATTCTTTTACCAATGAAAACCAACGAATTAGTAATTATTTCCAGAGATGTACTGGTGCAAGCATTAACTTCGGTTTTTTTAGTGATTACGTAATCAGTTGATTTTTACATGCAGTATTTACGCAATATGCAGTACCTTTACACATTTTGACCCTTTTGATGGGTGTCTGGTAATAATACACTGCAATATTTATAATAGTAAGGACTTTCGTCTGGGGGATGGAGACGTATAACGTTTTTGACCGACGAAATCTTGATTTCGGTCTAGAGACCACAGTGTCATATGCAGGAACACTGCAATTTCAGAAAAAGTATTTCATTTTTTGTAAACCGGAATCCAGGTCTCGTCGGAGGTCAGAATCCCGAGTATTACGGTAGATCGTGGACGGTATATAGTGTCTTGTGTATAGTATAGTCTCTAGTAGTGTATAGTGTCAAGTATCTTGTGTATAGTGTGTAGTAGTGTATAGTGTGCGGTGTATATGCAGTACACACAATTATTTATAGATTTACAGCAATTTCTGGTGATGTGGACCCGTAAACCTGTACCCAACCAGCGTATTTCAGGCAGGTAATTAATGAAACTGTTGGAAAAAAGAGGTTGACCTGGGAAAAGTATCTTCATTCCACCTGATGCAATGTGCAGGACGCACCTGAAACGGTGACATTGATAATTTCTTCCTCGATTAAAAGATTAGGCGGTCTGTTAAATTATGGTTAGTACACGACCACTATAAACTAGTAGTGCCCGGCTCAAAACCTTTATTTAGGTAGTGTATAAGTTAATGTCGTGCTCATTGGCTGGCTCTATAGTGTTTTAAATCAAGATTCCTTCTGATGCTTGTTTACGTGTGAAGTTATGGTTGGTTTACCCCCGGAACTCGCGGGTGCAGGAAAACACCCGTGCACCAGGCAACCTCAGTATAAAAAGGCCCAATGCAAGCGCCACAATTTGAATCTTTTTGGAAATTAAAAGTTGGTAGGTATGGTATTTAAGGTCGTGGGAAAGTATTTGCCAAGTTTGGTGGGAAAAGGGACATTTGTGCAGGACCTGTGGGGCGGATCGTGGCTGTGTTCCGGCCAGGCCCTATGGGGAACCGAGGGCTGTATATGCAGGATGCCCTGAATCTGGGTTTGGGTCTGGTCCTGAACAGTAGCAAAATTGGTTCCTAATTGACAATACTTTAGAATGTATTTGCTAAATATATTTAAAATTATAGAATGCATGACAAAGACTCTTGAATTAATCGAGACTTGAGTCTGATGAAATTTTTAGGTTGATTTGCCAATCTCGTTTCCAAACCATCGTTTGACCTCCTCGAGAATGTATTAAAAATAGTTTTTTTTTTGACGTATCGAAACCTTTTTAGTGAGTCTCTGTGACGTATCGAAACTCCTTAGTCAGTCTCTGTGACGTATCGAAACTCCTTAGTCAGTCTCTGTGACGTATCGAAACTCCTTAGTCAGTCTCTGTGACGTATCGAAACTCCTTAGCTAGTCTCTGAGTAGTGGATTTCCCCACTCAATTCTTGGAGACGAGCCGCAGCCTGTTCACTGGTCAAGTCCCTTTGAGATTCACCCAAAAGCTCGAACCCCACGCAAAACTTCTTCACGGTGGCAGACCGCAAGAGAGGCGGGTAGAAGTGCATGTGGAACCAGGACGTGGCCTTTTCCTCGGGCGTGGCGTTCAATGGTGCTTGGTGGATCCCCATGGAGTAGGGAAACAGGGTCAAGAACAAGTTATCGTACTTGATGGTCAAAGCCTTGATCAACCGAGCCAAGTCCGCTGTTTGTTGCGGCGTAAAGTCTGCCACGGAGGCCACGTGTGTTTTTGCCAACACTAGGGTCTCAAAAGGCCACATGGCCCAGAACGGCACCACCGCCACGAACAGCTCATTCTCCACCACCACACGCTTGCGTTCGGCTAGCTCCAATTGCACGTAGTCACCCAAGAGATGCGACCCGTTTTTCTTTTGGTAGTTGCTCATATTGGCAAGCTCGGTGCTGACCTCGGTGGGCACCACATCCAAACACCATGCTTGGCCGTGGGGGTGTGGGTTGGAGCAGCCCATGGCCGATCCTTTGTTCTCGAAGATCTGGAGGTATTTATAAGGCGCCTTGTTTTCGAGCAGCTGCTTCTGTGTATCCAAGTAAAGTTGCTGCCATGTGGCAACCACACCCTCGATTTCTTTTGCAGCCATAAGAGGCAAGGTGAGTGCATGGTTTGGGCTGAAACAAATCACAAAACACTGGCCCTTGACCCCGCTAACCTGGAGGAGTTTGTGTTTGAGACTATTGATGGTATTTTTATCAAGGCTTGTGTCCCGAGGGTTTACCAGCTCGGTATCAAGGGCGTTGGGCGGACACTCGGGCTGCGAGAGCTGCACGGCGGGGTAGTCATTTGGAAACACAAACGTCGAAGTGTACTTTGGGTTTCCAGCCCCAGCTTCTGCCCGGGCGTTCCCTGGACACAAGTAGCACTTGGGGTCGTATTCAGGGGAAGTATTTTTGGCCACGTTTTCCTGGGCTCCTTGCCAAGGGCGCTTGGCCCGGTGAGGGGAACACAACACGTGCTCATTGGTAAGGGGGTTGAAGCGCCTGTGGGAGTGATCGGTGAAGTCAAACATGAAGTTGTTGGGGAAGAGGGGAAGAGGCCGAACGGCGCGATTTAAACAGTGGCCATTGAGTTGCTGTAAATCGAGAGTGGCAATAAAGGCGTGGAGGGTGCATTGGATCGGGACGCACGAGGGTGCTGAGCACAGCGCGTCACCGGAGATGTGTTTCAAGTGAGACGGAGAAATGCACGGAAGAAACGCAGATGTGGTAACGGATTTGGCCTGGCGCGGGGTTTTTCCGGGGGTGGCCACCCGAGGAAAGCGGGGCGCGCAGGAAACTCCAGAAACGCGTGCAGGCAAGAACTCATATGTGCAGACGGCGCGCGCTAAATTGCCACGTTTATTCTGTGCAGTTTAGCCGACTTCCCACCTTGGCCATTCTCCTGCGCGACATACATGAGGCCCAGCATCGTATGCACAGATGCATAAATGCAACCAAGCTTGTTGCCTAAAAGAGCCATGCGCCATATGCAGACTCGCATGATCAACCTCACCTCCATCACCAGCCATTGCCACTATCCTCCGGCCACAAGCTACTCATGAGCCGCCACTTTATCGTCACCGGAGGGGCGGGCTTCATAGGCTCCCATATGGTGGACTACCTTCTTGCCAAGTACCCGGATGCCAGTGTTTCTTGTCTTGACAAGATCTCTTACGCATCAGAACATCTGTTGCAAAATCTCCAAAAGGCCATGGAGAATAATCAGTTTTCCTTCCACAAAGTGGATTTGGCCACGGAACCCGAATTGAATGAAATCATGGCCAAAGAACTTGAAAAAGCACAAAACGCCACGGTATTCAATTTTGCCGCTGAGAGTTGTGTGGACCGGTCTTTTTGTGATCCCGTCTTGTTCACCCAAAACAATATTCTCGCCACCCAACGGCTTCTTGAGGCATGTCTAAAGGTCACAAACAGAGAGCGCGAGGTACAAAAGCAAACGTATAAAAGTGCCCCTGATTCCCACTTCCCCAGAAACTTTCGGTTCATCCATATCTCCACCGATGAAGTGTACGGGGAGCAAATCACCGGCGAGGTGGACGAGAGTGGGGCGCTATTACCGTCTAATCCGTACGCCGCCTCGAAAGCAGCGTGTGATTTGCTCCTTCACTCGTACTGGTGTGCATACAAGGCGCCAGTGACGATTCTTCGGGCCAATAACGTTTACGGACCAAGACAACACTCGGAAAAGATGGTATCACGCGTGCTCAAAACCATCCATGAAATTGAAGCATTTGGAGAAGAGTCCAAACTTGTCCTGCGTATACCGATCCATGGGACGGGGGCCCAAAAACGGCGGTACCTCCATGTACAGGATTTTGTCCGAGCCATTGATTTGGTGTATGAAAAAGAAGAAGTTGGTGAGGAGAAATTTGAAGTTTATAATGTGGGCAGCAGCGATGAGTTGACGAATTTGGAGCTTGTTTCAAAGATGTTTCAGATGTACAACCTGAAACAGGCGAGAGGTTTAGGTTTAAAAGAAGAGAAGCTATGGAGACACGTGGCCTATGTGCAGGACCGGCCATTTAACGACGGCCGGTATGCTATAATTTACGACAAGATCCAGGATTTAGGGTGGCGTCAGAGTGTCTCGTTGGAAGAAGGTTTGGCGGTACTTCTTCCTGTGTAGAAGGCCATGTGGTGGTGCATATAGGAACATCGGTACCTCCCAGAATCCACATATAACTTTATATTTATACATATATATAGACTATTACGTAGTTCTAGATTCTACAAAAGAATCATGTTTCAAATTAATAAAAAGATTCATTGGTGGAGCCACTGGCCCATAGTTTATCTAAAGACTTTATACACACTCCATAAGAACAATCAGTACAAAAAAACACTTAAATAAGGTTCTTGTTGATTAAACAATTGACACAATTAGAAGCATGTGAAACATAAACATATATGAAACGTGTGAGACGTGCAACATGAAATATATATGAAACATATATGAAACATGTGACACAAACGCGAGAGATGGCACAAACGCGAGAGGTGCCACAAACGCAGAAACCAAGTGGGTCTATATAAATAGGCCACCCCCCCTACCACCAGGAAATTATTTTTACTACTACACCCGAGAACGATCGAAAAGGAATTGCAACAATTAGTGACTAATAAAGTCCCATTCACACTCCTTCTCCTTTGAATATTGAATCTATGGGATTATAGATTATAGATTATGGATTATGGATTATGGATTATGGATTATGATCACATTTGGTGTCCTACTGATTGCTTATATACATGACGGCTGTAACAACAACCGTGGGTCCACTTTATTAGATGCTTCCAACGTCTTGATGGTGGCCGGCTTTCGATGGTGGGCGGCAAAACACGGCTAAAGTCCAACATACCGGAAGCCGCAATATCATCGAGAAGAGTCTGGACCCGGGCGGGCTGGCCCTTCCTTTCAAAGTGCCCAAGCAAAAAAAAAAAAAGATAGTATGGAAATTGGGCTTCACGCTGAAAGGTACTTGTTGGAGCAATCAATGATAATTCTGCCTCGCCCATGGTTCTCCCCTCTGCAAGAGCTCTGTGATCATCATGTTCCATATTTGAGTCTTGTTCTGGACGTTCTTGATGTACCAGTCAAACAAGTCCTCTGCATTATATACAGAGCCATTACCACACCCGGGAAGATACTGGCTACTTTGCTTACTCCGCTTGAGCAACTTGAGAGACGTGAAGCAGATTTAAAGTTCAAAGAAAGAATCTTATTTGGAGTTATGGGAACAAGCTGCTCAAATAAAACAGCTGGCATGGGAAAACCAGCGGAAACGTGTTACATTCCCCACAGAATACTGGACGAGGCTACAAAGTTGAAGAAGTATCGTCATCAACAATTCAAGGATGTGGCCCTTACGCAGGACGAAGACACATGAAACATTCAACAATAGTGTTAAATGGCGCCTTGGTCATATTGGGAGTCTATTCCTTAGTCTTTTTCCTATACTTCACCGGGGATTTCCTTTAACTAGGATTTCTTTTCTGGCACTTTTCCGCCTTGAAACCACCCGTCTCCTTTGGGTCACTCCTTGGGGTCCAACCCCCCTAAAAAGGACTCTTTTCTCGATCAACCAAGTCTCTTTTACCAGCTACCAAATCATAAAGGGTCAAATTTTGGTGTGATACCAAAGAATATTATGGATTTCGACTCGTGATTTCTTGAGCCAATGAAATATCGAGGAATCACACCATCTACTTTGGTTTCGCAATTCCAAAGTTTCAATGCTTTCGAAGTTTTTCCATTCTACTGCTCCAAATATCCAGTCACCTCTGGTCCTGTTTCCAACACAAAATTCCAACACCTGAGGTTTTTTTATTACACCTTCACTCCTTTGAAATACGACCAATCAAAACATTGTGATGAAAGATTCCTTCTGTCCATTCTGTCTTTTTTGTCCAATCTGTCCATTTTGTCTCGTCTGTCCATTCTGTCCATTTTGTCTCGTCTGTCCATTCTGTCAATTCCGTCCTCTGTCCCGTCTGACCATTCTACTTCGCCTATATTAATTTTTTTCATTCAATATTCCATCACGATTTTGGCTCTTCCCATTTCTATCAAGAGAAGGTGTATTTTATAATGGACCCATAAACCTGGCCCTTTCTCAAAACCACCTGAGAAGCCCATTCTTTTCTGTTGACTGCATTAATGTACCGGCTTGGCTCGATGCAGAAGCCACACCGAGCTTCTCTTCCTTCTATAGCAACCCCGTCTCCAGTGTAGAACTGGAAGGCTGGCTCCGTGGACGAGAACACGATGGAGGCACGTGACGCGGGGTCACGTGCGCGGAAGATTTCCCGAAGGTCCTTTTTTCTGGTATCCAAGACCCAATTTTCCCGATCCACCACAAGACAATGGTCGAAAACTGAGCTCTGGTCAAGCACATGGCCAGAAATAAGATCTTGGGAGAAATCTTCCACTTGTCCAGAAGGCAATTTGTTTGAATCCACTGCCAAGTGCAGGTTGGACGCGGACTGCACATAGGTCCCGTCGATGGTGGCATTGGAATTGACCTTAAAGTACGAGTGATTGGTCAAGTTGACAATGGTGGCTTCTTTTTCCGACCATTCCGGGACCCGGGCCTCGTACTCCACACTTACGGTATCTTTGGAGATGGTGTAGGTGACCCAACACACGATATCTGCAGGAAAACCCTCGGATCCGTCACTGTCCACGTAGACAAACTTCATGGACACGGGCCCGTCCTTTTGGGGCTGCTGGGTCACGGGACCGAGGAAGTACTGCTTATCGTATCCTGCAGTACCACCATGGAGGGAATTCAAGCCTTCGTTTTGGGTCACTTGAAACCGGGACCCGTCAAGTTCAAATTCGCCTTGGGAAATGCGGTTGGCGTACCGTCCAATTGTGGCTCCAAAGTATGGGTTTTGGGCCGAATGGTATTGGGTCAAAGTATCGAAGGACTGCACATAGTGCGTTCCCCCCAATGCCACATCTTGGATCATGGCTCCGTAATTAGCAATACTAACTTTGAAATCACCAAATGTCACTGTATGGAGCCTGCTTCTGAAATCACCTAGATTGGGTAATTGTCCCTGCTTGTGTGCAGGATCAGCATTAAATCCGGACCATTTATAATTTTCCGAAGCGTATCCGAAGGGGTTTTCCGTGGTCCATTTCCATAAATCCCTGCATGCATCGTCAATGGAAAGTTTTGCTTCCCACTGGAGCTCCGAGTTGGCCCGATCGGGACGTGCAGTCAAGTTCAACACATCTCCGGCCCGACGGCCGACTACCTCATAGGGTAATTCCCGGCCGATGGCCCTGCAGAAAGCATTAAACACATCGAAAACAGTGGAGCCCTTTCCGGTGCCGAGGTTCCATTCCCGGTAAAGACCATCCTTGCCGCCCGGTCCGTGGAGGTACTTTAACGCCGAAACATGGCCTCGGGCCAAGTCGGTCACGTGGATATAGTCACGGATCGGCGTCCCGTCGGGGCTATCGAAGTCATTGCCAAAGATGGAAAGTGTGTCTCGGCGTCCGACAGCCACCTGCGCCAAAAACGGCAAAAGATTGTTCGGCACGCCCAACGGGTCTTCTCCGATAAGCCCCGAGGCATGGGCGCCGATCGGATTGAAGTACCTCAAAATGGCAATTTGCCACGTCGGGTCCGACGCATACAAATCCAGAAGCATGCCCTCGATCACAAGCTTCGTCCGCCCGTACGGATTGGTCGGGCCCGTCGGACATGTTTCCGGAATAGGAATCATATCCTTGAACCGCGTAGCATCTCCATAAACAGTGGCCAGCGAGCTGAACACAATGCTTTTCACCCCGGCGTGTTTCATCGTGGTAAGGAGGTTGATCGTGCCCCGCACATTATTGGCATAGTAGTCCAAGGGGATCTTGGTGGATTCGCCCACGGCTTTCAAGGAGGCAAAATGGATCACGGACGAAATGTTGTAAAGCTCAAAGACTTTGGCAAGCGCCTGGGAGTCACAGATATCCACGTGGTGGAACGGCACGTGCTGCTGGACGATATACTCCACGCGAGCCACGGCGTCAAAGCTGGAGTTGACGAGGTTATCCACAATGACGACGTTGTAGCCGGCCAGGATGAGCTCGACGGCGGCGTGGGTACCGATGTAGCCGGCGCCACCCGTGACTAGAATGTAATCTTTTTGGGAAGACATTTTTGGGTGTTTGGGAGAGGAGGAGGTGGCGAGAAGGAAAGGTGGGTGCTGGGGGTTGATAAGTCAAGATTCATGGGGTTGATGTTGTATGCACGCGCGTTGCATTCCCCAGTGTGGGGCATGCGCGCAACTAGCGTTCGGGGACTTGTTCCGGAGATGTGACACGCGGAAAAACCGGAGCGGCCTAGAAGCACGGTGAAACAGTGCTGAAACATGGTGGAAACGTTTTTGGTGCTAGTCCGACCCACTAGGATTCGAAACCGGGGCCCAATTCCAGTTGTTTTGCTTGTTTTACGTGGAATTGGGGCCTCGGCGCTAACAATTCCGCCGAGGACGCACTCCGGATTTACTCCCTGCATGCACGTTTCGCCCGCCGCGTGCAGGTCATGCCATCTCAAAACCCACTTGCGGGATGCTCCATGCGGTGCTCCATGCGGTGCCATTTGCTGTGCAGACTGCAGGCAGCGTCACGCAAGACCAATGGTTGGCAGGCCGACTCATAAAGCCTGGAATTCCTCTCATCCCTTGGTCCCCCCCCAAAGGAAACAATGTCGGTACCCACGATCCACGACATTTCGTTCTACGCCCACCCCGACCCCCAGCGGGCCCGGTACAGTGCCGTCCAGCAGACGTTTCAGCAGCAGTTCCTCACCAAGGCGACATTTGTCGCCCGAGCCCCCGGAAGAGTCAATCTCATTGGAGAACACATTGACTACTGCCATTTCTCCGTGTTGCCCATGGCTATTGAGGTCGACGTCATTGCTGCCGTCGCCAGATCCGAGGGAGACCACATCACCATCGCCAACACCAACGCCAAGTTTGCCACCACGCAGATCCCCGTGCCCCGACATGAGCGCGACATTGTCGTTGATAACGTCAAGCCGCTGTGGGCCGACTATTTCAAGTGTGGCATGCTCGTGGCCCGCAAATACTTGGTGGAAAAACATTTTCTAGAGGAAGGCCAAGCCATGCATGCTTTCAACGCTGTTTTTGACGGGACGGTTCCCGATGGCGGAGGCCTTTCGTCCTCGGCGGCTTTCTGCATCGCTGCGACATTGGCGACATTGAAGGTCAATGGCGAAAGCCATATTAGCAAGAGCGACTTGACCAAGATCACGGTTGTTTGTGAACACTATGTGGGCCTTAGTAATGGCGGAATGGACCAAAGTGCTAGTATTAATGGAGAAGATGGCAAAGTGTTGTTGGTACTGTTCAAGCCCGCGTTGCATGCAGTCCCGTTCCAATTACCGAGTTTAGAGCCCGAATTATCGTTTCTTATCACCAATTCTTTGGTGACGGCCAATAAAACCGAAACCGCTCCTTCCAACTATAACTTGCGGGTTGTTGAGGTTGCTGTGGCGGCCGATTTGATTGCCCAAGAATTCGGGTTGCGCTGTGTGCAGGACTCCAACATCAACACGGCAACGTTACGGGCCAGTTTTGATGCCTATTACACGCAAAAATTGGGGCTTCCTGCATGGGACGGCGCCGATATCAACGTGGGAATCGAACGCTTGACCAAGATGCTCCAAGTCATCGAAACCCTCTTTTCCGAACCGGAAAAAGACGGCATGCTGACGCAACACACGGCCTCGCGCCTCGGACTCTCGGAGCCCGACTTCTCCCACCGCTACTTACGTCATTTCCCCGTCAAGTACTCGCTCCTTAACATCTACCGCCGCACAAAGCACGTGTACAGCGATTCGCTCCGGGTGCTCCAGACCATCCAGCTCTGCAGGACGTACCAAGGCAATGGATCGGCGTTTTTGGAGAGATTGGGCCAGTTGATGAACGAGTCGCAGGACGCCACACGTGACTTGAACCAGGCGTCGACTCCCGAGTGCGACGACTTGTGCACTTTGGGCCGGAAGTACGGTTCTTTTGGGTCCAGGGTTACGGGGGCCGGCTTTGGCGGGTGTGTGGTGCACGTGACCACGAGGGACCGGTTGCCCTCCCTTAAAAATGCTTTGGAGCACCACTACTATCGCCGCCGGTGGCCCGACATTTCCGACGCCGACCTCGCACAGGCCATTGTGGTGTCGAAACCCGCCATGGGCGCCTGCATACTCGAGCTAGACGAATAGAATTGTTTGTTGGTTTTTAATTTTTATTGTATTTGTATTGTATTGTATTGTCCTGCAGATAGCCGAGAATGCCATTCGAAACTTTGTATGAATGGTTTCCACCGAAGAGATTTGAGATTACAATGTATGATGTGCTGCAAGTCTCGGTCTTATTCCTATTTGGGCGATGCTTAATTATAAGTCCGATGTTTTCGTATATTGAACGATTTGTTACGTGTGATTTGTTGTCCTGTATGTAACCTTTCGTAGGGAACGGAGGGGACGGGAGGTACGAAGAAATAATTGTCCTTTCGTATCCTGCACCCAAGTAAAGTCAAAGCTCCGTGTAAATGCCAATATGTGGCAGTCTGCACACAGGCATTTTTTTTTGGGGGGGGGGGCATCGTTAATAACATCGATCCTGCAGAGAACAACCCCCCGGTTAATGCTCACACATTATAAGCCCATTCATGCATCAAACTTTAAGGTTGATTATTGTGGTGGCCTGCGTATAAAATGGCCTGTTCCAAGTTTCATGGCCAGGTCCAAGAAAGCCAGATTGCAGCCTCATGCCACACGCAGAAACGGCCGCAGCTGCATGGTGCCATGGGGAAAATGCGCGGCGTAAGCGTTATATGCACACCCGGGGCTTTTTCTTGCCTCCCATCCACGCGTTGAAAGTAGGCATTGTTTAAGCATTGTTTCACTGACGACGCCTGCATACACGCAGCGTATGTACACAGCCATTGAAATCACCCCAAACAACCTGTATATGTTGCCAGGATAAACTTCGAGGCCTTGTTTCGGCCGCCATTCTGTAACGTAACTTACATAACAAGGACAATTTAAAAAGCGGAGAAGCTGGGGGGCGAACCGAGCGCTCATAACACTTCTGCATGCTTCATTCCCCCGGCGTGACGCGTGTACATGCAGGAATGACTTTTACAACCTGCGAGGGATAATCCGGCTTTTTTCACCTCATCTACCACCAAATTGGTTTGCACATAGCCGACCCCTCCTATCAACCCAACGATCCTTTTCTTTTGTAGCGAATAGTTTCCTTCGTTTTTTTTTCTGTGCTTAATTCGCCCAATTCTTCTTTAGGCCGCCCCACCCCAGGGAAAAAAATGTCGCACGGGACACCCTCCCGAGGGATGACCAGCATGCGTCATGTATGTCGCAAATATGCGCGGCTCCTAAACTTTAACGTAAGGATCCAGAGCTTGCAACTTACAACCAACATTTCTTCCCCACGTAATTCCACTGTATAAATAGCCAGCCGCCCGCCCCCTCTCCCTTTCTCCATTCTCCATTTTCTTTTGTTCTTCAGTCTATTTACTTTTTTACTTCTCTCGTCACTATGGCTTACGAAGACAAACTTGTGGCTCCGGCCTTAAAGTTTAGAAGGTTCCTCGATAAAACTCCTAATATTTACAATGTCTACGTGATTGCCTGCATCTCGTGTATTTCCGGAATGATGTTTGGTTTCGATATTTCTTCCATGTCGGTGTTTGTGGGCCAAACCCCTTACTTGAAACAATTCAACAACCCCAGCTCCGAGATCCAGGGTTTCATTACCGCCTGTATGAGTTTGGGCTCCTTCTTTGGCTCGCTTGCCTCCACCTTTGTGTCGGAACCTTTCGGGAGACGTGCCTCTTTGTTTATCTGTGCCATTCTTTGGATCATTGGTGCCGCCATTCAATGTTCTTCCATCAACAGAGCCCAGTTGATTATTGGCAGAATCATTTCCGGAGTGGGCATTGGGTTCGGTTCGTCCGTGGCCCCAGTTTACGGTTCCGAGATGGCTCCTAGAAAGATTAGAGGTACTATTGGAGGTATTTTCCAGTTCTCCGTGACCGTGGGTATCTTCATTATGTTCTTGATTGGTTATGGATGCTCGTACATTCAAGGTAAGGCCTCGTTCCGGATTCCTTGGGGTATCCAAATGGTGCCCGGCATCATTTTGCTTTTCGGTCTTTTCTTTATCCCTGAGTCGCCTAGATGGTTGGCCAAGCAAGGCTACTGGGAGGATTCCGAGTACATTGTGGCCCGGATCCAGGCCAAGGGTGACAAGTCGGACCCCAACGTGCAGATTGAAATGTCCGAGATCAAGGACCAATTGTTGCTCGATGAGCACGCCAAGGCTTTCACCTACGCAGACCTCTTCTCCAAGAAGTACAGACACAGAACTTTTATTGCCATCTCTGCCCAGATCTGGCAACAGTTGACCGGTATGAACGTGATGATGTACTACATTGTTTACATTTTCCAGATGGCCGGTTACGAAGGAAACACCAACTTGGTGCCCAGTTTGATCCAATATATCTTGAATATGGCCGTGACGGTTCCTGCATTGTTCTGCTTGGATCTCGTTGGAAGAAGAACCATTTTGCTTGTTGGAGCCGCCGCCATGATGGCTTGGCAATTCGGTGTGGCTGGTATCTTGGCCACCTACTCTGTCCCCAAAGAAATCTCTGACACCGTGAGAATCACCATTCCTGACTCCGACAAGTCTGCTGCCAAGGGAGTCATTGCCTGCTGCTACTTGTTTGTGTGTTCGTTTGCCTTCTCTTGGGGTGTGGGAATCTGGGTCTACTGTTCGGAAGTTTGGGGAGACTCTCAGTCCAGACAAAGAGGAGCTGCGCTCTCCACGTCTGCTAACTGGATCTTCAACTTTGCCATTGCTATGTTCACGCCTAACTCGTTCAAGAACATCACCTGGAAGACCTACTGCATCTACGCCACGTTCTGTGCTTGTATGTTTCTCCATGTGCTCTTCTTCTTCCCTGAAACAAAGGGTAAGAGATTGGAGGAGATTGGCCAGATGTGGGATGAGGGCGTGCCTGCATGGAAGTCCGCCGCTTGGGAACCTACGATTCCTATTGCCTCCGACACCGATCTTGCCCGGAAGCTCGAGGTGGAGCACTCGGAAGATGGTGGCAAATTGATGGCTCTGCACCTGCCTTCATCTGAGGAGAAGGAAAAGACGGGTTCTGTTTAATATTTAATAATGACTTATGTACTACAATAATAAGATCCGCGGATAAATTTTTTTTTTTGTAATGATCCCATTTGGGAAAGCGTTACCTCTGTTTTTGGTTGTTAACAAGAACATTCTTGTCGATTATAATAACGCGGCACAGTGTGCAGTCTCAAAACATCAAGTCACGTGAGTGCGCGTGGCTCAGTGTGCAGTCCCAAAAAATCAAGTCACGTGAGTACGTGGTGCAATGTGCAGTCCAAACAATATAATCCTGTGTGGCTGCGCGGCCGCCGCGCATGGCTTATATTTTTCTTGTTTCTTGCAGCCACAATCATCCTGTAAATGCTCTAGAAACAATAGGCCCAGGGGTTCCCACTTTGTTATAACTCCGCCACCTATACCAAAAGACAACAGCATTTTGCGGTAGCGTGCATCCATTGAAAACGCTGGTTACACAGCCAGAGCCGCGGGAATATAAATATGGGCGATCCCCCCTTCCCTCTCTGATGTTTTTCCTTTGACATTTATCTCTCGCTTTACAGTTATAATGTTATCTTTACCTTTCCTTGCTCTTGTTTCTTCCGCCTTGGCAGCCCAGTCTTTTGGCGTTGTCTTGGTCAGATCCGGCTCCGATTTCCACAACTCCTCGCCAAGGTCGGACGCAGACGGCAATGTGCTTTCTGGCGGAGGCGCAGATGACTCGTTGAAGTTGGTGTTGAACGACGATACCTCTTTGGTTGACACCAGATCCAACAAGTACTTTACTGTTGGCGAAGATGGAAACGTCAGGTTGTCGGACACCCCTCAATTGGGCTACTCCATCAAGGACGACAGTGTTTACTACAAAGACGTTGCAAGTTTTGCTGTTATTGATAACAAACTTGGTTACAACCGGTCTGAATCAAGCGCCCTCGGGGCTAGTTTGCGTGCAATGCTGGTTCAACAAACCGACAACGTGAATGTTTCCGGCACTGGTGCTGGCGCTTCTGCTGGTGCTTCTGCTGGTACTAACGGTGCTGGTGCTTCTGCTGGTACTAACGATGCTGGTGCTTCTGGTACTAACGGTGCTGGTGCTTCTGGTACTAACGGTGCTTCTGGTGCTTCTGCTGGTGCTAACGGTGCTTCTGCTGGTACTACCGGTGCTGGTGCTTCTGGTGCTTCTGGTGCTAGTGCTGGTGCTAGTACTGGCGCTGGCACTGCTGGTGCTACTCTTGATGGTGCTGCTGCTAATTCTACTCGTGATGGTTCAGCTGCTAATTCTACTCGTGGTGCTGGTGCTGCTAATTCTACTCGTGGTGCAGGTGCTAGTTCCACTCGTACTGGGTCTGCTCTCCTCAACGGTGCTGCTTCCATTAACGTTTATGGCGCTGCTGGTGTTTTGGGCGTGGCAGCTTTGTTGATTTAAACCTGGGCTGGCATAAATATTGGGGTGTGAATCATCACGTCTTCCAACTTCTAATTGCCTTGGTTCCATGTCTTTAATATTCAATATTCAACCACAAGCAAAGGTCGACCTTACCCAATTAACAAAAACTTTTTTCCGATTCCACTACTCTCTACGTAGTTAGTTGTAGAGTCCCAGTAGGTGTTCCAGTGGTTCAAGGACCTAGGAGTTCTGTCTGGATGCAGGAAGGCCTCGGCCGACCAGGACTGGCTGGTCTAAATTTATATGCAGTATTTACGGTATAAATAGAGAAAAAATCTGGTTCCCGGTAGTGCCCTGACCAATACTATTTTGTCGAAGATTTCTTGTTTGGTGCTAGGTGACACGCTCGCTATGTGCAGGATTTGGAAGAAGAGGTGCCATTTTTTTTTGTATATCAGAGGGTTTCAAAAAGGCTTGAAGTTTAAGAAAATGTCCACCACTTAAATCACGTGAAACTGCCACATACAACCAAAAAAAACCTTTGAAAGTGGAAAAAAGCCCATGGAATTGGCTGAAAACCACAGGGCTCAGTGTCCAAATGTATAGACAAGATCCACTAGTGCCCAAAATTAATAAAGGGCCAACCCAAAAAATGAAAAAGTAAAATATGCATTGGGAAGTCAGACCAGACTCTACGGAATCAGAAAAACCGGTGTTTGAATCGGAAAAAAATGTGTCCAGACCTGGAATGGTTCTGTATGCAGGATCCAGAGAAAACAATGGGTTGCCAGGAGGAAATCTGCCCAAGGAGGATTTAAGAAGTGACTACGCAACGGTCCGAAAACGTGCTTTGGGAACTTTCTAAGTTAGGAATGGATATGAGTAAATTTCGGCCATCATTGGCTTTTGAAGTATTACTTTTTTTTCAACTGGCCCCGTCTTATGTGCAGGACAAACCAATTTTTAGACAATGATTTTTTTATGGATTCAAAATTAGGCAATTTGTACAGATAAAAATTAGGCAATTTGTACAGATGAAAATTAAGATATGCATATTGATTTGGATATATACAGGGTGAAATACCGAAGGACAAGCCATTGGCCGACTAGGTGCAGGACCATGCAGTAGTGCCTGAGAGAACGGTTGATTTTCTTTCCACACACTGGATAAAAATGGCTTTTTTTGAATATGCTTCATTTAAACCACCGTTGTTATTTAACCCACCAATTTTTGTTTTAAAATCATTACTGGAACCTTGAAAACAGACCCCCAGCCGTCCTGCAGATAGGTATATTCCTGTATATAACCATCTCTTGCGTCCACCAGACACACATTTCCAAGTTTAAACAGTAACAATCCAGTTTAGTTTAGCCCTAATTTTTTTTTCAAAACAGCCTTCAGAGTGTAAAACACCAGAATGGTTCCCCTTGGCTGGAAAAGTCTACCCAAGGATTTCTCCCTGTCAACCTCCCAATGGGTGAGACTATTGAGTCTTTATTTGTAGGATCCAACGGCACTAAACACTCAATTCTAGAGCTTTTTTTTTGTAAATTTGCTCAACAGAATCATCGAAAACCACACTTTTTTTCAGGGACAGTACTTTTGGATCTGTATCTTTGAATCCGGGTTAAAGTAAGCCAACAATGCTTTAACGTTATCTGCTAACCCAAAAGCCTCTCTATTTTATGTAAGTTTGGGAAAAACAGGAGGCCGAGCAATCGATTGTTCCTCCAATCTCACAGGTGGACTTTTGTCAGGCTACAAAAGTATTGAGAGTGTATATAGAGTGTATTTGATTGGGCAGTTTGGAAGTAGATTTTGAATGAGAGTGGAGTAGAGGTTATATGCAGGAAAATTAATAGTAGAGTGGTGGAGTCGTAATTACCGTAGAGTATCGTTTTGGGGCAAAACAATGGCTTTGAGAATGGCTATTTGTTTTAAAATAGAGAAGTTGGGGTTCAGCCACCGTTCAAGAATGAATATGCAGGATACGGTCAAGATCTGGTTTCTTCTGAAGGGTATGTGTGGTATAATGTATTAGACTGGGGGAGTAAGACGTTGCGTCAGGAAGCCATAACTCTATAAATTCAAACTCGGTATTAATCATGAGATTAGACTTTTTGCGCCACATCCGAGGAATGCGTCCGGCTGATCTCCTCGCCAGAACCAGCTTCCTGCTGCTGTTGCTCTTTTTGCGCTTTTTCTAAAGCCTTCTGCTTGATGAGGGCGGCGTAGCCGTATTTGGAGATTCCTCTCATCTGGCGCCCGTACTTGCGGAACGCAAACGGAATGGGAACCATGGCCACGGCAATAAATCCCAAGAGGGACGTGGCCCACCCAATGTGAAGTTTGTCGTACATTTGAATCGTGAACAATGGGAACACGCTCGCCAATAAGTACCGAATCAAATTGTTGGCTGCCAAGGCCGAGGCCACGTATGCGGGAGGGAACGACCACGAGTAGTAGAGCACCACCCCCAAGAAAATCCACAACAATCCAAACCCAAAGGGCAAGCCCGCAAGCGTGGGCACGATCCAATGCACCAGCGTCCTGGAAGACCACGCGAGCCAGAACAATCCCACGGGCACAAGGAACGCGCCAATTTGGGCAATGGTAAGCGACTTTTCGGGTCCATCCGGATCCTGTGTTTGGGGCTCATCGCTTTTTGCTGCTTTGCTGAACTTGATTTCACTCATGACGATGAACAAAATCACGGCTGAGCTCAAGCCAATGCCCACTCCAACGAACGGAAGTCCCGAAATACCGGTGGTCATTTTGTAAACGCCTCTAAAGATAATAGGGTAGGCCTCGAAAAAACCGAAAAGAACGGCAAAAACAAACGCAATATAAATAGATGTCAAGCCCACAAGTGGCTCAACAAACAACATCTCAACGGGACGGAACAAATACACCATGATGGCCTCCTTGAGCGAGAAATTCTCCTTGACGACTTGGATGCCTCTCTTCTTGGCACGAGCCTTCAAAATGGCAGGCTTATAGGTTTCTGGGCACAACAAAAGAAATGGTAAAACAGCACCAGAGAACATCAAGGACACCCACATGGTCCATCTCCAGGATTTCTTTTCAGCAACAAAGCCACCCACAATTGGGCCAATCACAGGTCCCAAGAAAGGTGCCAAGCAGAAAAGTCCCATGGCAGTGTACATATCGCGAAGGTCGTTGGCCCAGATATCGGAGATGGTTCCACTAGCGATGGACATGGGAGGAGAAGCAGCCAATCCACTTAAGAATCTCAACACTAGAACACTTGCCATGTTTTGGGACAAACCCACCCCCATGGTGAAGAGCATGGATGCAGGAAAAGTGGTGATATAGATCCAACGACGGCCAATGACCTCCGAAAGAGGAGCAGCAATCACGGGGCCAATGGCCAAGCCCACCAAGTAAAATGTGAGACCGGACAAGGCAAGTGTCTGGGAGCAACCGAAAGTGACCATGAGCTCGGGCACACCTTCGACGTATAACGACGAGCCCAAGGAAATACACAAACATGCGTTGGAGGTGGTTAAGGTAATGAGCCACTTTTTCCAACTAGGCCAATTGAAAGGGTTGGCCTTATCATCGGGACCATCATAGTCCAAGTCGGCCAATCGGATGGGCGATGTAGAGGCATCGGCGGCATGAGCACCAAGAACCGAGTTCACATGTGCATCTTCAGGCGCACCAGCATCGCTCGAAATGGACATTTTCTCCTCCAAAAGGTCGCCTTGCGCCAGCGTGTCGTGGCCATGGCCAAGGTCAGGGTGAACGCCTCTTATGGTGCTGGCATCATCGACATCGGGGTCCCGGTGGTCGTCCAGGCCATGCACGAAATCTTCCGGGTCAGCCTCAGAGGCAGTTTCATAAGCCGACAGCGCCGAGAGGCCGGACGAGTACTTGGAGTCCAGTCTCTGGAGATTGGAGGGGTTGGCGGCGGCCCTTAAGGCGTCCTCTTCTTGCAGCGAGGTACCCAATCTTCCCATGGTGAACAAAGAATAGAACTGGGGAACAAAAAATAGAACTGGTGGACTTAATATACGACTTGATTAATAGATGGAGTCAGCCAATCGACAAGAGGCAAAGGAATGCACAAAGGGAAAAAGGGAAGGATATGGTGGGGTGGAGGAAAATGTGTGCAGCGGAAAAGCATGCCGGGCGTGAAGACTCTTATAGCCATACGCAGGTTAGGTGCCGGGCTAAACAAAACATCAGGCCCGAGCTGCATGCACAGAGACCAGGGGCCGATGGCCGGCGAAAACCCAATTTTCCCAAGAGCAAAGAGATACCAAAAAAAAAAAAAAAGGACAATTGGTAGTGATTTTTACCCAAGTTTCAAAAATTTCTAATTTTCATTACTAAAAGGTGGTGGACATAAATGCCTATTGAGGCAGTATCTAACCTTAATAAGGTTCAATGGAGTCCCAGAACGGCCATCGCTTGGAGATAGTAGTGCGCGCGGCGGACATAAGCTTTGGTCACCGAGGCCGATGGCCTTCGGACTTCGCACCGACAAACCCAGATTTTCCTGAACACACTGACGGACTGACGGACAGAACCTCGTGGATAGAACCAAATAAATTAAGAATGGAAAGTAGATTGTCACCGATTATAGACATACACAATTTACTGGGTTTGCAAGATTTTCTGGGTATTGGATTTTCTGGATATGCTGGCGTGCTTGATGATAGCATACTGCACGTAGACATACATGAATAGTGAGAATAGTGGAAATAGAAAGAGTAGGACTGGATATGAATTCTGGGAGAGTTCCGTTTTAGGTTTTTAAGATTCCTAGTTTGAGTGGAATTTGGACACTTTGAAGGTTTGGTGACTTTGAAGGTTTGGGCACTTTGCAGGTTTGGTGGCTTTGCAGGTTTGGTGACTTTGCAGGTTTGGTGACTTTGCAGGAGTTTGAAGTGATTATGTGGGCTTTATGGATGGGTTTCTCTGGAGTTTGAGGGTGTAATTTCCAAAAGTGGATACCCCAGTGCCGTTTCGGGAAGAAGCTGGGGTAACTGTTTAAAAAGTGTATGGGAACGTCTGGAAAAGTGGTTATGAAAAATTCGGGGAAAAAGGGTTATGAGCAAGTGGAAGCCAATGGTTATGATTCTAGATCCAGCGTTTTTAAAGAAAAAAAAAATGTGCCAAGATACTATTCAGAGTATAATTGTTTGGTGATATATTGTAGATTACTTAATCTACATGTGCTTGCAAATTAGTATGGGAAGATATTGGTGCAATGGCTGTACTGGGCGAACAATGGGTAAAGATAATGGAGATAAGAGAGATAATGGAGGTGATGACTAAATACGTTTAGTGGAGGTCTCGGCCTGCATAGGGTGCAGGTGTGGTGAAGCAACCGATAAGGCCCTACTAAAAATAGCATGCAACAGCCGGGCCCTAAAATCTCGCCTACAGCCTCTTTTTCCGGCTCTTTTGAGCCTCGTTTCGGTACGTCTCGTTCTGCTTTAGCCGTGCACCGGTGCGCGCTCCGGCGTCCTCTTGCTATCTCCGAAACCGTTCGGCCCGACTCATGCGCGCACTTTACTTCGCCTCATATTCTCTGTCCCTCTCCCTCCATCCATCTCCATTTCTTTTCCATTTTCTATTTGTCTATATACAAGCTTCCGGCATCTAGAGTGTCTATTTCTATCCGTATATCGAAGGGTGTAAAGACTGTGTATTGTATGACTGTATTGTATGACTGCGTATGGCTGTTGAATTTGCTTCTAGTTTTGATGATTTTGAGATTAGTAGACTCATCCATGGATTGGGGTTTTGCGACGGGAAAGAACAATGGCATGCTCTTATATGCAGGACACGACAATAGCATTAACAATTCTCCTGTATGAGCTCACGTATTACCTTGTTCTCCCCAATTGTCTATGCACCGAAGGTTATGTAGGATTGGGAATAATCCGTATTGGTGTTGTGTATGTGTATACTTTAGGACGCCTGTATGCAGGAGTCTTGTCTCCACGACATAACATATCTACAGCTTGACTCAAGTCATTCCGCTTCCAATCTGTTCCATACGGTAAGTCAATATAAGCCATTTAGTCGATAAACCCAACTGTTGCACTTGAATTAAAGTAGCTCAAAAAAAAATTGCATTTCATCTATGGAAATCACCAAGAGGCTAGGCACAAGGCTCATAACCATCACAGCTAACCAAAATCCGCATACAAGAAGATCATTCTGGAACGACATTAATTTCTTCTTGAAAGCGATTATTTAGAATTTTTCAAGTGTCAAGGGACCTATGAAGGACTCCTCAATTTAAAAAAAAAAAAAAAAAAGAGCTGACAATTTTTTTGGAAACTTCTTCATA
>NKZZ01001907.1:0-12099 GCA_002370815.1 Metschnikowia hamakuensis | reverse complement strand
AATTAAAAAAAAAAAAAAAAAAAGAGCTGACAATTTTTTTGGAAACTTCTTCATACAAGTCCGTGTTTGATCTTCTGGGTTCTCCACCTCTCATGTCAACCATCAAGTGATTTGAAGCTTCCTTGAACAAAATGATGAATCTCGCTATAAAGCCATGTCTCACCATCATAAGACAATACTCATTAATCCTATGAAAATATATAGAAACTTAAAGGTAAGTTACTTTCAAAGACCTATTGGACCCTTGGCTGATGCATTGACTGCATACGGCTCGCAAATCGAATACTTGAACAGCGTTGGCTCTTTGCCATTAAAGATTCAGGCTAGTCAGGGTTTGAAGGGTGGCAGAATCGATTTGGCTGCCAAGTGCTTTATGGGTAGCCATGTTGGTGAACTAGAGGTGGATTCAGCAGATGAGCTCGAGTGCAGGATCACATCGCCAGATTGCCCGGGTGCGCACCCGTACACCCACGGCTGCAACTAATTCGAGTACTGGATCAACCCCAATCGTATAACTCCAAAGGTAGTACCAGTGCTTAGTGGAACTATGATAATTCCATCAGTGGCTTGGATCCCGTTTGCCATAACAAGTAGTAGCTGGCCAAAGAAAGCAAGTAGGATAGTGCCAATGATGACCCATTGTCTTTGGCTTTTGAGGTTTTTGTGAATATGGTCAGACAACAAACCTGCAGTGACTCTACCTCCAAAAGAAGCAATTGATAAGACAGAAACTTGTAAAGCCTGGGGAGAAGCAGGAGATTGGACGGAGTTTAGGGTATTCGAGCTGAACTGAGCCCTCACAATAAATCCAACCGTATAAACGTACGTCTCAGTATGTGTCTTTGATCTTGATGTGTGCCCCATATGCCTAGGAAGAGGTTACTTTGGCTTTGGTGGGAGGAACCCCAATCTCTAAGTTGTACATTGATATGACCATCGCCATGATGAAGGGTCTGACTTTGACAAGCCTATTTATTTACCCATAAAATGTGCTTTGAGTTAGCATGAGCACGTGTCATCGAGCGTTATGTGTACTGTCTCAAGGCGGTGATGCTCATAATGTGTGAGATTCCCGTATCGAAGATTTCGCTTCTTTCGCAGGTTCCCTTAGACGCAGGTTCCACTAGATGCAGGCTCCACTAGACGCAGGTTCCACTAGATGCAGGTTACACTATATGCAGGTTACACTAGACGCAGGTTCCACTAGATGCAGGTTCCACCAGATGCAGGTTCCCTTAGACACAATTCGTTCCGTGCATGGCTTTTGAGCCGGCTTCCGGACGAGAGTCTGTTTGACTGATGGTCAGAAGTATACTGGACTGCCAGACTGATCATAATACCGCTAGTATGATAAAACGGTGGACGATAAACCGGTAGATCTACTGCTAGTGTGCGTATCACCATTGGAATTAGACAATCACTGGTCAATACACCTAAAAGCTTATTCTTGCCCAACTTATGTTCCAAAATAGTCCATTTCTAGACATAGCTACTAGTATACAGTGCTATGACCATCAAACTCTTGTCATTGGCTACACATGCAACTACCAGTTACCTGAAATCAGCTGCGGGAGGGCTGAATAGGTGTAAAACGTCAAGAGCCCTTGTCAATTGAAAACCAACGATTAAAGCCAATGTACCTGAATCAAATGGGTCGCGCACGACCTTTTGGTTTATATTGAATATTTTCATTGACTCCTGCATCGGCTACCTCTACTTCATATTAAATCTCCAAGTCGACGGAACAAAGGTCTAGTAATACTTTAGATTTTGAGATTCTAGATATTTTGTGGCAAAATGATAGACAACTGAAACTAGCTCCAGGTTGTTCCTGTACATAATCCAAGATCCTGCACATTGCTGAAGTCATAAGAGACTCACAAGAAAAGAGAATTTACCACACAAATCTATGTACGTATTTTCTTTTTGTGTTTCCAGGCTTGCTATATTATTCTGTGCCACTCTGAAATAATTCGCCAATGGTGTACCGGATTCCTAGATGTGGTTTTGCAATCTGACATCGCAAATGGTTGCGAAATGCAGAGAAATCTGGATAAAAAAGAGTTCTTTCCACTGGAATCAAAGTCTTTTTAATGTTAAATATTTTGGAATTGGACGCTGGAAAAACCCAATGGTGTGAGCTCAAACCACCCATTCAATCATCCTCTGAGTCTTCCTCCAAACCGCCTGTAAATATCGCTCAACGTCTCTAAATATTTTTTATTCTCTTCTTGATGAATCTTTTGAAGCTTCTCGTCTCTTCCTTTTTTCCGGGTGATTCATGCTCCTTGACTTCACCTGGTGACAAAAAGTGGACTTCCGTTGGAGGACACTTTATACAGTCTCAGAGTCATGTTGGGATAAAGCTCTGGGAAGATATGCAAACTTTGAGTTAGCTTCAACTTCAGCTTGAAGATGTTCGATCTTTTTTTTTTTCTGCGACCAACAAAAACCCATGGATTTTCCCAAAAACTTTGTAGCGGTGGCCTTCCATTCTTCAAAGTATACAGGTAAATCAGGAAAACTGGCCAAAAATATCCAACTCGACCTCTATAACGTTCACAAGATGGAGCTTCTGGATCACAAATTGGCTCTGCCAAAAATTGGCGAAATCTATAGTATCTGTCAGAATGAATGGCCAAAGCAGGTATATTGGGATCATATAGACTTCTATTGATCCTCAAAAGTCCAGAAAAAAACCCCTAGTATTTCAAGTGATGCATGACTCAAAGCAGAAAGCATGAAAACATGGAAGTTTCCCCGTACATAAAGTATATGCACATCTGGAGTCAACAAAAGTGGGAAGTGCCACTTCGAACCGGGTGGAGTCGTACATCCAATGGGTGTTTCATCAATTCACACGTCAGCCATTTTCAATTATAGAATCAATCCTCAATTATAGAATCAATCCTCAATTATAGAATCAATCCTCAATTAAGTAATAATACCAGTCAAATAATTGGATCTCAAACTTGTCCCCCCTTGAATTGAAAGCCTCCCTCAAATGAGAATCTGGTCATTCGCGTTCATGCTGTACAGGTCAAGGTGCAGTACAACAATGGAACCAAGGAAGCATTTCACAAGGTGAGAAATCCCGCGGAGATAATTTTGCGTCCGTTCAGCTCATTTCCGATCACACTGTTCATTTTGAAAGGACTAAGTCAAGCTCTTATTACTTTTTCGGGTCAAACCTTCTGGACTTTATGGGAAATTCAAGTCAGAATTTGAAATATAGAGGACTTGGAATAGGAAACTAGAATTGGCTCTAAAGACGCTGCAATATCGGCTGAGGGTTCAAAGCTCCTTATCAATGGTCTGAACTATAAACTTTGATGAATGGCCCAATGATGTAAGATTCGATAGAATCAAACATTAATGCCGGCAGTTGGCAAGGAGAAAGGGGGTAATCACATGCCCATGGCTAAATTCGGGCAAAGCGTGACTACCGAGGAGCCTCTCTTCAAAGGCATATATAGCCCGGCCCGTTCTCTTCTTCTGGGGTACCATCATGAAGACAAATCACTTGTGTTTCGCCTCTTTTTTCGTGGCCACTGTTTGGGCCCTCAAGTCATGGGCCTTCTATGCAAAAGTCAATGGCACATTTCACCCGCTTTGCGGAGTTTCCTATACGGGATTGGATACGATTGTGAGTGCCTTTTCTTATTGCAACCCGCTGGCTACTCTTACCGAATTCATCTTGACTAAAGAGAACTACGCTCGTGTTAGAAACAATCCCAACTTGGGACCTGTAGGGATGCTGGCCCCTTTCTTTGTTATCAGCCCTATTTTCAACGCAACTTCTTTGAAAATGAACAGCAACGGAAAGCTTTTGAATGGACGTTTTTACTCGTGCAAAATGGCATCCGGCAGCAAAACACACCGGATTTATTTCCAATTGAAAAACCCTTCGAATACACGTTGTGGCGACGCGGATATCTATCTCTTTCCTTATGAAAAACAAGCTGCAACTTCTGCAATGACTCGGTCTATGTCTGGAAAAGGTGTTGAAAAACATTCTGGCCAACGCAAAGCCACTTCCAAAAGGCCATGGGCTTTTTTTGCTAAAGTCAAGGACGACTTTATGCCCCTTACCAGCAATGCTTATCGAGAGATTAGTCCTGGGGTCAGTGCTTTTTCCTATACAGACCTGACATCTGAAGCTACTGAGTTTTTCTTCCGAGATGGCTACGCGGTCAGCAAAGACAAACCAAACGATAGGAGCGTGGGGATTTACCAGACCCTTTTCAGCGTGGGCTCTGCCATCAAGCCGACCAAATTAAAGCTTGATGATAAACTGAAGGTACTTAATTCGATTTACTACTCGTGCCCAAATGCCAACAGCCGGTACATCATTACGAACAAAAGATCTGAAACTTGTTTTAAGGTGGACATTTACTTCTTACATCACGACAAGAAGCCCCGAAAAGAAGAGAAGAACTTCTTCTTGAAGAATCCCCCAAAAGAAGAGAAGAATGTCTTCTTGAAGAATCCCCCAAAAGAAGAAAAGAATGTCTTCTTGAAGAAGCCCCAAAAAAAAGAGAAGAACGTCTTTTTGAAGAAACCCCAAGATACAAATCCCGAACCGGTGACCCGGAACTTACCATGTGTGTTCTTTGCAAAAGTCAATGATACCATGATTCCGCTTGGATCTCGTGTGTATCCGTATAATAGGGTTATTTATAGTGTCTTGTGTTACGGACCCAATACTGGAGGCCCTGTTGAGTTCGTGATGGAAGGCCCCTTCGCTATCAGTATAAACACTGCTAATGATGGGTACGTTGGAATTAGCGCACGGATGCTCACTTTCGGACGCACGATCCAGGCGACTGATTTGATGTTGGATGAGAATCGGAGGGTCCGCAATGCTGAGTACTTTTCGTGCAGGGGCTTGGAAAATGCTCAGATTATTTCCACATATAGGTTTTTCGACTACTGTTTTCCGGTGGAGATTTACCTCTTGCATCAAGATACAGGAACTTCAACAAATCCGCTTTCTTCCGAGAAAAATATCGCATCTGACGATACAAATGACATTTTGTTGGGGCAAGACTCACGGAAAGTACCCCATAAAATTGGTTTTAAGCAGTTTTCGAGAAAATACCAAGAAAAGAATTCTATAAGTCGGAACTTGCCATATGTGTTTTTTGCAAAATACGAGGAGAGCTACATGCCTCTCAATTCCCGTGTGAGTCCACATTACGGAACTAATTTAAGTGTCTTGTACTATGGATATGAGTACGGCAATCCTACTGAGTTCACCTTGGAGGGTGACTATGCTCTCAGTCTAAACACTTCCACTAACGGATATGTTGGGGTCCATCAGAACATCCTTGTGTTCGGTCCCGAAACCGCAAAAATGAAATTGACTTTGGATGCCAATCGAAAAGTCCTCAATTCCGAATTTTTTTTTTGCTGGGACGATCAAGATGATGAAGTGATTGGGGTGAGATTAATCAACCAGGAGTGTTATCCTGTTGAGATCTACCTCATGCATTATGACCGAATTACTGGGGGACCCGTGATGAATATGCAATCACCCGAACCAGCTGGGAAGCATGGACCTGAAAAAAAAAACGAAAACGGGCCTCTCTCTAATGTTCATGATGCTTGGGAGAAGGAGAAATTCAAATCGGATAAAGATATGTCTGAATCAGGTAAATACTCCGAGTTGGGCCGTTCTAACTTTGACTCAGATAAACATGGTCCTGTATATGGGTACAATGATGTGCTTTCTAAAGAATATGAGCTGAATTCTTTATATGGCCATCTGCCTGAGGTACTTCAAATGTAAGGCCACGGTATGTATCAAGGTGATTTTGAAATGTGAAAGGGTGAGTATTTCTTCCAGTATGCTCTACCCTAAGATTCGTTTGTTTTTGTTGGTATTTATTCGTCAAGTTCTTGTTATTTTGTTCTCTTACTATTCAAGTGCTCATAGTGGTACCACCTGAAATTCAGTGTTCCATGTTTATTTTCCGGTGTAGAATTCATGAATTGAAGAATCAAGCCTACCATTGGTGCTGTTTCCAAGCCCAATTCGGAATATCGATGCTAGTCAGCAAACACCAGTACCTCTACTGGTTGGTGTGGCGCAAGTACTAATCTTAAATCGGGGAGCTTTTTCTTTGTTATTGAGGTGAGCCTCCTACAAGCCCGTCACGTGCTCTGCAAAGAGCCATGCGCGGCCACTTTTTCAACACAATAGAAACAATAAGCTTTTGACAAGACCGGAAAAAAAAAATTACACGGAAATTTTGCATGGTAATGAACTCAATTCCGTTCTCAATCATTGGATGAACAGATAGTGCAAGCAAATTAATATATTTGAGGTCAAGCCAAGATCCATTTGGAAGAGTAAGTCAGAATTCACTGGATACTGGAAAAGATTGTTTAAGATACAGAAATATTTTCGTCGACAATACTAAATTTCTTGGGCTTTCCTGTATGTAGACGTTGCAAAGGAGTTGACAGTCAAAAACAAAAAAAAAATCAGTAGCTTATTTTCGTTGAGCAGAATAGCTAGTTTTAATAGTGGCTTTGTTTATGGAGTGAGTGCTCACTTTAATTCAAAAGTGCATTCGCTCTTCAACCAATGTGTTGCAAGTATCCGGAGGGGAAATCATCCGTACGAGTAATTTTCGGAATGGGTAATTTTCAGAATAGCAAAGCAGCCAGCTTTTCCAAAAAAAAAAAAAAAAATACAAATTTTTGTTTTTTAAGTTTCTTGAATGGTGCTCAATCCTTTTTTCTCACATGCCGCACTAGGCATGGTTTCGCTGATATGTGCACTTCCAGTGGGAGAATGCGCACACAATGTTTCATCCTCCAAAAAGCGCACACTCTATATAAAAGGGCCGCTTCCCCTCCTTTCAAATTGACAACCATAAATTCAAAAACATGTTTCGCACTATTTGACAAACCATTATTAGACAAACCATTATTAGACAAACCTTTATTTGACAAACCATTATTAGACAAACCATTATTAGACAAACCATTATTAGACAAACCATTATTTGACAAACCATTATTTGACAAACCATTATTAGACAAACCATTATTAGACAAACCATTATTAGACAAACCATTATTAGACAAACCATTATTTGACAAAAACCAGTACCTTTCAAAGTATCTTTTGATGAATTATACAGCTTTATGATGGATTTCTAAGGTAGTCCGATATTTCTTAGAATTATAAACTTATCGAATTCTTTTTCTTTTATTGCTTCTTTTGAATTTGGGGTTTCCTTATATGTTACTCATTTGATTTATAGTCCTGTGTAAGACTAGGTCAGTGTAAGGCTGTGCCAGTGTAAGACTAGGCCAGTGTAAGACTGGGCCAGTGGTGCTTTTGAGAAGGTGATTAATGCGCGTTTGCAGCCATGATGCACCTCAGCTGGGATCGAATCTTTCGCTGTATACAGAATGCTCATACCACCACCACCGACCAGGGCTACAAACCATTCACAAGTGAACATTTCGGCGTACTATTTTGGCCCCACCCCCAAACCATTTAAATACTAATTCTAGGGAAAAATATATTTGGCGATTTGGTAATTAGTGGAGAGTAACGTAAGCTTTGTAGTAATTTGCCGGTTCTTGTATTAAAAAGACCTAAAATGTAATCCACTAGCTTTTTTAGTTTAGACTCTTATCTGTTTCCCAAAAGGGTCACTCCTACTTCCGCAGCCAGGCTAAAGTGCATAGGATGGGTCTTCTTCATTTGACTCCATTCATCCAAAGCCGTATTCGTGCTATCAAGTGCAGATTCCATAGATAATTCCCCTTTTCTATTGAAAGACTATTTTAGTCCTTGGAATTTAATTTTACTAAAAAGACTATTTCATTAATTACTTTAGTCAAAGCTTAAATTCGAGGGGACTACACTGGACCCACCATGAAAGTAGCTGATGTCAGGCTGGACCAAAACTTTTTGGAAGCCAACCAAACTGCTTTAGACCGCAAAACTACATGTTTAAGGGAACTTCGTTTCTCTGTTTTTTCCGGGATTTCCAGAATGATGCATTGGCCGTTAACTCGGTGAAACATACTTTTGAAAAAGCTTTATGAAGAAGCTTTCAATATTATCGTACATTTCTCCCTAATAATAAGTTCGCTGAATGCAAACGTGTTCTGGGCAGTCGAATATAACAGGTTGTGTTTTCCGACTTTATGGGCATCGAAAATCAACATGAAATCCCATACCTTTTGCGCAGCCTCTCTTCTTGCAGCCTCTCTTCTTGCAACCTCTCTTCTTGCAACCAGTGTTGGGGCAAACTCCAGTGATATCTACCCATTGAATTTTTTTGCCAAAGTCAATAAGAAATTGGTACCACTCACCAGTATTTCTTATTCATTTGATCAGCAACCAGCGCAGATCTTGGTCCATAATGATTCTGCTGCCCTCCCCACCAATTTCTCTTTGAGGGGAAAGAACATTTTCACGGAAGAGACAGCGAGCCCGGGGTCGTTGGCACTTTACCGTGAATTCATGGCGTTTTCCTTTTACATCGAGCCGACTATGTGGGATTTAGGTGAAGATGGCAGAGTCCAAAATACTCCCCTTTACTCGTGTAATCTCTTTAACAATACACTGCGGTATCAGTATATTCAGCATGGGAGAAGCTTCGAAAAAGATGAAACATGTTTCAGGGTGGACATTTACCTCTTGTACCCAGACAAAACTCCTCCACAGAGTTTGACGCATGGAACGGCCTCTCGCATTAAGAAGATCGGTGCAGGAAGGAAGGTGCGATCTCTGAATCTCAAGACTCCGCATGTCTTTGTTGCGAAAATTGGTGACAAGTATTTCGCACTTTCCGACTCGTCTTACGAAGAGGACGAAATAAAATTTAGCTACTTGACTTATGCCACTCTGTCGAAATATTCAGAAAAGCCCATTGAGTTTATTCTAAAAGATGGCATTGCTATCGCAATAGCTAAGCCAAGAGTGCACAATGTCTTGTTGAGCCAAGGGGTAATTCTCTATGGTGAATACCGTCCGACCAAGTTGACTTTCGACAAAACGCATAAGCTAACAAATCGCCAGTACCAATCGTGCGAGGTGGAAGATCCAGACAAGCGGGGGATGTTTGATGGATCTGGACGCATTGTCCGGAAAAACTGTATTGATGCGGAAATATACTTTTTGCCCGTGGCCAAAGCTAATCGACTTGTGGCCAAAGGTTATGACGAGGATTATGAAGAGGATTATGAAGAGGAAGATTACGAAGATTACGAGGGGAAAAAAGAAACTAAAACGGAAAAGCCCACTACGTCAAACAGGGCAAGCAGTGCGTGGATCAAACCCCTGTTTCTTTCCCTCGACACTCCGCATGTCTTTGTTGCAAAAGATGGTGATAAGTTTGTGACGCTTTCGGGCCATACTATTGGTCAAGATTTAAAAGCCTTGTCTTATGCAGTTCTGCCAGCAGTCCCAGAAGATCCTGCTGTGTTCATTTTGAAAGAAAGCCATGCCATTCCACTAAACCAACCCTTCACAGGAGAGGTAGGGTTTCAAGACAGCTTGCTTGTCTTTGGTTCAGTCGCGGGCATTTGGTTGAATTTAGACACCCAAATGAAGCTTCAAAATGGGTATTTCTATTCGTGCGAAATTTCCGGAACAGATAGACGTGAGATCGTTTCTGGAATCCATTCCTGGGCCAATCCAAGATGTTTTGCTGTGGACATTTTTTTCTGGCCTAAAGAAGAGGCTTACCGAGGAAAGAACCAGAAAAATATATCTTCTTCTTTAAATAAACCTTTGGCATTCTTCGCCAAAGTCAATGGACGCTTGACACCGCTTTCCGGCTCGCCTTTGGGAACTCCAAAGAGTACCTTCAATGTGCTATCTTATAGAGCCGCCTCTGCTCAACCCACAGAGTTCATCTTTGATGGCACCTACGCCTATACTAACGGGACGGCTAAACCATTGGCTGTAGGGCTTCATGAAACCTATTTTGGCTTTGCTTCTTTTATTGAAAAAACTCACTTGGATCTTGATGAGGAAGGCAAACTTAAAAATGGTCCTTTTTACTCGTGTGATATTTTCCTCAATGGTTTGTACTACATTGAGGTTGGAGATTCTTTACTGTTTAAGGAGAGTTGTTCTGAGGATGGAGGTATTTTCCTGTATCGCAAGAGCTGTTTTGAGGTTGAAGTTTACCTCTTGCCTCCAGACAGTACATCTCGAGATCTTGCAGTGAAAGAAGGTTCTGGGAATGGGGAAAAAGATTCTAGGAATGGGGAAAAAGATTCTGGGAATGGGAAAAAAGGTACTGAGATATCCCCAACTATTGTCGACACTCCAGTTGACACTGTTTCAAGTATCGGTTCCTTTGAGGCTCTCTCGGACGATCCGTTGGTATTCGTTGCAGCATTCAATGGCACCGAAAAGCTGCTTTCCAATAAGTCTTACAAAGAACAATTGAGTAGCTTGATTATGGGACAGGCAGACCCTGTGGTGTTCAATTTGCAAGATAATTACGTGATTACTGAAGAAACCGCCACTCCAGGATATGTGGGGTTTCTGAATGGCTTCATTGTCTTTGGTCCTGGAGTCTCTGGCACTGAGTTGGAATTTGATAGTGGAAAGAAGCTTCTCAATGGTCCCTTCCACGCCTGCTATAGGCCCCATGATAATGAGTATTTGATATACAAAGGAAAATCATTGTGTCCTGAAGTTGAAATTTATCTTCGGTCTTACGACAGAATTAAGAAAACCATCAGGGAGGTTTTCGTCCCTCTGGGAACAGAACGTCATGAGTCCGACCTGGATATTTCGGCTGAAAATGAACCGGCTAAAGGGAAACATGCTTCTGAAACAAAATCTACTGGAGATGGGCTGAAGCTTGAGGATAAACTTGAGCCATCACCACAGCCACCACAACACACTGAAGACCGTTTGTCTATGGGTGCACCTGCACCTAAATTCGAGCCTGCACCTAAGTACGAGCCTGCACCCAACTTTCAGCCTGAACGCGCCATTCCTGATGATACTAATCGCGACTCAATCACTCACCCAAATGATATCCCACTTCTCCCTGGTAATACCATCGCTGATAATCACAGCAATACTGAAACCAACGTAAAGGTATCATCCGGAAGTCTTGCTGAGACTGCCTCAACTTCAAAGGTTACCGATTCAGGTACCCATGTTGGCAACAATTCGACCCCTGGCCAAGACGACTCAAACGGTAATACTCGTCACGAAGATCAATCAAATTCGGATGATCAATCCCAAGCTGAGACCAATGCCAATAACGTGAGAGGTGATATTGTGGGCTCTGGTGACGGTGGCAAAGAAGGCCAATCACATGGAAGCTATCAACCCATTGGTGGCGTTGTTGGAAACCCTGGTGATTCGGGTAACAGTAACACTACCCTTGGTGATACTGATGTTACACGTGACAGTGAACTTGCCAACTCTGGAGTTTTGGGCAATTCTGGCAATTCGTTTAGCTCTGCCAAAAATGGTCCCTCAAGCGGAATTGACTTGGCCAATCCTCATGATACTGAAGTCCCTGGAAATCCCAAAGTTTCTGGTGGTTCTGAAATTCCTGATGATTCTGACACCCCCGGTGAAGTGGACGATGGTATCAAAAAACAGACCACAGCTGATGGAGCGAAACCATTACCTGACACTGATCAGACTACGCTTGAAACTTCCAGCGACCCGAAACTGTTTCTCGACCCTGGAGTCACCGGTGGACCTGACAATGTTGATGAAAAAGATGAAGATGATGATGAAAATACTACCTTGGGCATCAAAAGTTTATCACGAAACGAAATACTCATCACATCTAACACCCCCGGTGAAGTTGACGATGGGATCAAAAAACAGATCACAGCTGATGAAGTTAAATCATCATCTGACACTGATCAGACTACGCCTGAAAGCGACCCGAAACCGTTTCTTGACCCTGGGGTCACCGGTGGACCTGACAATGTTGATGAAAATGATGAAGATGATGATGAAAATACTACCTTGGGCATCAAAAGTTTATCACGAAACGAAACACCCATCACATCTAACACCCCCGGTGAAGTTGACGATGGGATCAAAAAACAGATCACAGCTGATGAAGTTAAATCATC
>NKZZ01001906.1:0-40223 GCA_002370815.1 Metschnikowia hamakuensis | reverse complement strand
TCTCTAATTTTACGAGACTCTGCATCTAAATTCTACAAATTTACGAAACAATACATTATAATTTTATAAATGTACGAAACTTTACAATTTAATCCTAAACGTTTGTGTGAGTTTCTAATATAGTTCTAAATTTTTACGAGAGTTTGCATTAAAATTCTACAATCTTTCGAGACCTTGCATTGCAATTCGATAATTATACGAGAGTATGCATTAGCTTGCTTTAATTTTACGACACTTTACATTACAATTCATGAAATTACGAGATTGCGCATCAAAATGCTTTAATGTTACGAGACTGCGCATTGGAATTATACAATTTTACGAAGCGATACATTAAAATTCTATAAATTTACGAGACTTTGCGTTATAAATCAACAATTGTACGATATTATGCGTTGGTATTCTACAATTTTACGAGGCTTTGCGTAATAATTCTATAATTTTACGATACTTTGCATCATAATTCTATATTTTTACGATACTATGCATTAAATTCCAAAGTTGTACGTCATCATGCATCCAAAATCAACAATTTTACGGGACATTGCATGAAAATTTTATACTTTTACGAGTCTTCAAAAATCAACGGATTTCCAATTGAAAAATGTATTTGTTTGAGAATTTAAGCTTGGTCGCCGAGTTTGCAACTTTTACGGGAATCCACATATCTACGAGTTTATGATTATTTATAACTCAAGACTTTAACGATCTCCAATAACAAAAAGGCACACGTATTCCACTCCCACAATGCAAACCGTCCCTGAAACTCATAGTTTGACTCTCGAAAAAATTTAATCCCACGACAATTCTTATTCTTCGACAGCACTTAATTCCAGCTCGTCAAAATACAAAATTCGGCATTATAAATTTGAAGATGAAAGTCACAATTTTTCAAATCCACAACGCCCTTTTCAAAAACTAATAATTTCACTAAAAAAAGCATTATCTCGACTCCCGAATTTTATCAAACTATAAAATATTTTTCTTCAATTGTTGGATACCATGCGTTAAAATTCTACAATTATACGAGACTTTGCATCAAAATTCCATTTTTTTACGAGACTATACATTAGAATTCTATCATTTCACGAGAATATGCATTAAATTTCTACAATTTTACGACACTATGCATGAAATTTCTTTAATTTTACGAGATTGGGCATTAAGATTCAACAATTTTACGAGTCTTTACATCGAAATTCTACAATTTTACGAGAGTGTGCATTACATTTATACATTTTTACGAGACTTTGCGTCACAATTCTATAGTTTTACGATCCTATCCATTATCAGTATTCAATTCTACGATACTATGCATTTAAGTTCCATACTTATACGATGCTATGCATTTTAAATCTATAATTTTACGAAGCTATAAAAGTTTACGGATTCGAAATTTGAAAAATTAATTTGTTTGATATTTTTAATTATCTCGATAAGTTTACGGATTTTACAGGACTACGCAAATGCACAAATTTGCGGCTCGACAAAGTACAATGTTTGGCAAAATAAAGTCGAGCACGAGATGACCGATTCGTCAACCACACACTGCCCTTCTCAAGAAATATAACTTTTACGAGGCTTTTCGTTACAAATCTATAATTGAACGAAGTTTTGCTTCAACATTCTACAGTTTTACGAACCTTTGCATCAATATTCTTCACGTTTACAAGACTTTGCATGGACATTCTATACATTTACGACACTTCGCATTGAAATCCTACAATTTTACGAGACTTTGCATTAAATTTCCATAATTTTACGAGACATTGCATTGAAATTCTATAATTTTACGAGACTTTGCATTGAATTTCTATAATTTTACGAGTTGATGCGTCAAAATTCTACAATTTTACGAGACTTTGCTTCAACATTCTACCATTTCACGAGACTATGCGTCACAATTCTACAATTTTACGAGACCCTGCATCCGAATTCTACAATTTTACGAGACATTGCATTGAAATTGAATAATCTCACGAATTGGTGCGTGCGAATTGCACAATTTTACCAGGCTGTAAATTCACCAGTTACCGCTATGAGATACCTCGAATGTACCTGCTTCCCTAAAATCTACTTTTAAAGAAACTGTACTTTTCAGATACACAAATTTAATATTAAAGAAATGACGAGTGCACGTTGGCTTAAATTTTGTGTTATCTTAAAAATTACGGCTCGACAGATCTTCAAAAATTGGCCGATTTCAATTCTACAAATACACAAATTTTCCGAATTTTGCAATGTAGAATTTTAAGTTCACAGGTAAACAAATCCACAATTTTCGTCTTTTAAATTTACAATGTTACCAGTCTTTGCATTGGCGTTATATAATTTAGGAGTATTTGTATTAAACGTTCATAATTTTACAAAACTTGGCATCAAATTTATATATTTTTGCGAGTGTTTACATCCAAATTCCACAAATTTACGACATTGTACATTAACTTTCTATACGAGAATTTGCATACATCATCTACAATTTTAAGAGACCGCACAGGAGAATTGTACCATTTTACGATACTATGCGTTTTAATTAAATAATTTTACGAGACGTTGCGTTAAATTTATACAATTATACGAGACTGTGCATCAAAATTCTAAAACATTTCGAGGCTTTGCGTTGTAATTATATAACTTTACGAGACTTTGCATTAAAATTCTTTAATTTTACGTGACTGTGCATCACCATTACATACTTTTACGAGTCTGTACATCAAAATTCAACAAATTTACGAAACTATACATTGTAGTTCTATGTCTTTACGACAGTCAGCATTGAATTTCTATAATGTTACGAGCATGAGCTTCTAAATGCAACAGTTTTACGAGATGATGCATGAGAATTCATCAATTTCACGAGTCTATGCGTCAGAATTATACAATTTTACGACGCTACAAAATTACGAGTTGCCTCTTTGGTAATCCACTAATGTACTTGCTTTACTGAATCCACCTTCCACAAAACGGTAACTTCCACAAACACGAATTAACGATTAAGAAAGCCCAGTCGACGTTGGCTCGAATGTTTATTTACTCAAAAGAGTGCGGCTTCCCGAATCTTGAAATCTTGGCCAATTTCAAATCCACGCTCATACCAAATTTCCCAATTTTCCAACAACAATTCTACAGGTCTCAAGTATCGGTTTCGCCAATTTCCAAATCCAAAAATTTACAATTATACAAACTCTCACATCGTCAGAAATACCCAAAATGAAGTCATTCATAATTTCAAACGTCTTACAAGTTTACAATTTTACGCATCTTTACAATGAAATTATTTATATAACATACGAGACTTTCCATTGAAATTCATTAATTTTACAAGAGAGGACTTCAAATGTCTCTACTTTTAAGAGTTTTGAACACCAAACTCCACAAATTTACGGGACTGTACATTGAATATCCATAATTTTACGAGACTTTGCATCAACATTCTACATTTTTACGAACCGTTGCATCGATATTCTTCAATTTTACGAGACTTTGCATGAAAATCCTTTATATTTACGGCACTTTGCATTGAAAACCCATAATTTTACGAGACTTTGCATTGAAATTCTACAATTGTATGAGACTATGCATTGAAATTTTATAATTTTACGAGACTACACATCGAAATGCTACAATTTTACGAGACTACTTACGAGAGTATACATTAAATTTCTATACTTTTACGATAGTATGCGTTGCTATTCTACAATTTTACGAGACTTGGCATTGAGAGACGCTCTTTACGTTTACGACACTTTCCATAGAAATTCTATAACTTTACGAGACTTTGCGTTACAATTCTAGAATTTTACGGGACTATGAACTAAAATTCTATAATTTACGATACGATAAAACTCTACGAATTTCAAATTTGGAAAACCTATTCGTCTGAAAATTTTAAAAGTTAAATGGTCAAGTTCTCAGATTAGGCGGAATCCGCCAACACAGGACTTTATAATCCAAATTTCCAAAAATTCAATATTGCATTACTTTTCGTTTTTAAGGAAACATACGTATTTGACGGAACACAATGAAAAAGTCCCATTAATTCTTGATTTGACTCTCGAAACATGAGAATTTACAATTCTATGACATTTCATATTTCGCGACTGCACATTACTACAGCTCGACAAACTATAAATTTTGGTAATACAAAGTCGAGGATAAGAGTCCAAATTCTTTAACTGCAAAACGCATTTTTCAAAAATGATCAATGTTACAAGACCACGCATTGAAATTTTTTAAATGCACGAGCCTTTGCATTAGAATTCTATAATTTTACGACTATGCGTTATTATTCTACAAATTTACGAAACTTTGCGTCACTTTTCTACAATTATACGAGACTCTGCGTCAAAATTCTATAACTTTACGAGTCTTTACATCAAATTTCAACCCATTTACGAGAATTTGCATTAAATTTCTATAATTTTACGAGTTTATGCGTTACAATTCAACTATTTTACGAGCTTATGCATCACCATTCTACAATTTTACGAGGTTATGCTTCAGAATTCTACAATTCTACGAGACTATAAAAACTTGAGTCGCTTCTTTGAAAATCTTCTAATATACCTGCTTGCCTAAAATTCATTTCTCGCGAAACTAAACTTCCGAAACACAGATTTACAATTTTTGACATGGCCAGTGTACGTTAGCTCAAGTTTGTGTGAAATATTACATTAACGCCTCCACAAATCTTGCAAAGATTGCCATTTCAAACCTACAGGAGTACAAGCACTTACACATTTTTTTTCAATTTAGAATTATATGACTTTCCAGTTTCATGTTTGAAGATCTTTTAATTCTACATTTGCAGGACTCATAAAACCACATTTTTACAATTCTACAGTATCACACACCGTCAAATATGCCCAGTATTCCGTCTTTCATAATTTTAAACTCTGTTAATTATACAATTACACGGGTTTGAAAAAGCCGGTTCCACAAATGTAATCTACAAGACTAAAAATTAGGCTACGAGTATTTACAAAATCAAAATCTACACTTCTACCAGACCGCAAAATTACAAAGTTTCATGTCCACCGATAACCAAGTTCTACGATTTACCTTTTTGAAAGCTACAATTTTCGAGTCTTTGCACTGCAATCATCTAATTTTACGAGCCTTTGCATTAAAATTCTTTAATTTTACGAGACTTGGCATCAACCTTCTACAATTTTACGAACCTTTGCATCAATATTCTACAACTGTACGAGACTTTGCATAATGATTGTACATCTTTACGAGTCTGCGCATCGAAATGCTTATACGAGGCTTTGCATTGAAATTTTCCAATTATACGAATCTGGGCATCCAAATTCTATAATTTTTCGAGACCTTTTATTGAAGTTTTACGTTTGCACAAAAATATTTGTTACAGTTCTTCAAATTTACTAAACTGTGCATTAGAATTATACAATTTTACGAGACTGTGCATTAGCATTATACAATTGTACGAGACTTTGCGTTATAAATGTACAATTTTACGAGTCTTTGCATTGCAATTCTACAGTTATACGAGACTCTGCATTAAAGTCTATAGTTGTGCGCGACTATGCAATATATTGCTATGACTTTACATACTATGCGTTACTATTCTACAACTTCATGAGACCATGCGTTACAATTCTGCAAATTTACGGGACGTTGCATTCAATTTCTCCAATTTTACGAGGTTGTGCATCTAAATTCCCTAGATTTACGAGACTTTGTATTAAAATTTAGCAATTCTACGAGACCGCACATCGAGTTCCTATAGTTTTACGAGACTTTATATCAACATTCTACAATTTTCGAGACTATGCGTTACTATTCTATCATTTTACGGGACTCGGCATCAATATTGTATAATTTTACGAGAACATGCATCGAAATGCTTCAATTATACGAGCCTGTGCATCCACAACTTACTATTTTTTAAGCCTTCGCATTGAAATTTTACAATGTTTCAAGATTATTTGTTCCAATTCTACAGTTCATCAATTTTACTAGACTTGGAAACAAAATCCTACAATTTTACGAGACCGTGCATTAGAATTATACAATTTTACGAGACTTTGCATCATAATTCGATAATTTTACGATACTATGCATTGCATTTCTAAATTTTTACGACAAGTTGCATCAAAATTCAACAATTTTACGATAAGTTGCATCAAAATTCTACAATTTTACGACACTGTGCGTTATACTTCTATAATGTTATGACTCTTTAAAAATCTACGAGTTCCCAACTTAAAAATCTATTTGTTCGGGTATGTTAGCTGGCGCGCCGAGTTCAAATCTGGAAAAATGAAAGGTTACAATTCCACTACATTTTCTATTTTGCATCTGTACACCCTTTCGGCTCGACAAAATTGTTTCGCGGGAGTGTAGACTTTCGCGTGAGATGAAACACTTATCTCGTTGATCTCTAATAAGTCTAACAAATGTGGTACTTCAGTAATTATGTAAGTCAATTGAATTCTGGCTGTTGTTAACTGAGTACTAGTAACGGTTCTTTCTCTGGTGATAAACCTTGATGTGCACTGTTCATAAGAGGCCACTGGCTCGCCTCTTATATATATCCTCTGGTAGGGACCACGTCCGCTTTAGTTAAACGGGACCCTACAATTGGCTATACGAGAGGCCAGCCTAATATTATTCTTTCCAATACAATTTCTAAGTTGCTTTCATCTGGACATACCGCATGCGTATTCCATGCTCATGCAGTACATGCACGTCTCGCAAGGCGTTCACGTTTAACAAAAATACAAAATTTGGCAATACAAATTTGAAGACAAGAATCGCACTTTTTCGACATCACAACGCCCTTTACAAAATTCAATCATTTCACGAGAATAAGCATTTTAATTCCACAATTTTATGACACTATACACTAGTGTTCTTCAATTTTACGATACGGTGCGTTTAAATTCTACAATTCTACGAGACTTTGCATCAAAATTCTATTTCTTTACGAGTTTATACGTGAGAATTCTATCATTTTACGAGAATATGCGTTAAGTTTCTACAAATTTACGAGACTTTGCATGTAAGTTTTACGATACTGGGCATTAATATTCTATAATTGTACGAGACCATGCGTTATAATTCTACAATTTTACGAGACCTCGCATTGAAATTCCGTATACAAAACCTTGCATTGAAATTCTATAATATTACGGGACTGCGCATTAATACTCTACAATGTTACAAGCCTTTACATCAAAAGTCTATATTTATACGAGAAATTACATTAAATTTTTTCAATTGTACTATACGATGCGTTACAACTCTACAATTATACGAGACTTTGCATTAGAATCCTACAGTTTTTACGAGACTTTGCATTGAAATCATATAATTTTACGACACTTCACATTAACAATCTACAATTAAACGAGACTGGGCATTAACATTTTACAATATTACGAGAGTATGTATCAGAAAAAAANGAATCCTACAGTTTTTACGAGACTTTGCATTGAAATCATATAATTTTACGACACTTCACATTAACAATCTACAATTAAACGAGACTGGGCATTAACATTTTACAATATTACGAGAGTATGTATCAGAAAAAAATAATATTTGTTACCATTCCACAATTAAACTAGACTTCGCAACAAAATTCTAAATTTAAACGAGACTCTGCATGGGAATTATACAATTTTACGAGACTGTGCATTAAAATTCTTTATTTTTACGAGTCTTTGCATCAAGATTCTATAATTCTACGAAACCGGGCATCAAAGTTCTATAAATTTGAGATCCCGTACAACACAATGCAGTAATTTGACGGGACAAATCACTAATTTTCTAACTTTGCATTACAATTCTACAAATTTACGAGTTTGTGCATCAGATTTCTACAATTTTACGAGTTTATGTGTCAAATTTCTACAATTGTACGAGACTATGCGTCACATTTCTACGATTTTACGAGACTATGCGTCACATTTCTACAGATTTACGAGATTATAAATTTTCGAGTCTCCTCTTTGGGAATCCACTAAGGAACCTGCTTCTCTAGAATCCTCTTTTGGTCGAAACTGTGACTTACCAAAACACAAATTCCCGATTCTAGAAAAGCCCAGTGTACGTTGGCTTGAATATTTATAAAAGCTTGAAATCTACGGCTCCACCGATCTTGACAAATTTCTCGATTTCAAGTTTACGGTTGTACAATTTTTTTCATTTTTCCAATGTTGAATTTTACGAGTTTCCAAAATTGGATTCAAAGATCTTGAAATCCACAAATTTACATTTCTACAAATTCACACATCGCCAAAAATTCCCAAAACTTAGTCATGAAAGTTTTCAAGTGTCTATTAAGTTTTCAATTTTACGAGCCTGAAAAAGCCGTTTTCTCAAGTGTAATCCACAAAACTAAATAATAGACCTCGGGGATTTTTCAAGGTCAAAATCTACAATTTTCAACAAAACCGCAAATTCACAAAGTTCGAAGTCCACTAATCAACAAATGCTTCAATTTAGCTATTTTAAAGCTACAATTATCGAATTTTGGCATCGAAAATTAAAAACTTTTACGAGACTGGGCATCGGATTTCTATAAATTTACAAGACTACACATTGAAATTCTATAATTTTACGAAACTTTACATCAAAATTCTTTAATTTTACGAGACTCTACATCGAAATTCTACAACTATACGAAATTGTGCATCAGAATTCCACAATTTTACGAGACTGCGCATTAAATTTTACAGTTATACGATACCTTGCGTTTCATTCTACCGTTGTACTAAACCTTGCAGTAGAAATGTACAACTTTTTCGATAGTACGCGTCTTAATTCTACAATTATACGAGACCCTGCATTGAATTTGTATAATTATACGAGAGTATACATAAAATTTCTACAATTTTACGAGACTTTGCATCCAAATTCGATGTTTTTACGAGACTATACGTTACGATTCTACAATTATACGAGAGTTTGCATTAAATTTCTACAATTTTACGAGAATTCGCATGGAAGTATGCATTAGAATTCTATTAATTTACGACGCTATGCTTCGAAATTCTACAATTTTACGAGTTTATGCTTTAGAATTCCACAATTATACGAAAGTTTACATCAAAAATCAACAATTGTACGAGACACTGCATTGAAATTCCACAATTTTACGAGACTTTGCATGAAATTTTTACAAATTTACGAGAGCATGCATTAGAAATGGATGATTTCACGACGCTATAAAAGTTTACGGATTCCAAATTTAACGAAATAATTTGATCGAGTTTTTTAATCAACTCGAGGAGCTTTAGGATTTCACGGGATCATGCAAATGCACATGATTACTGCTCGACACAGTACAAAATTCGGCAATAATAAGTCGAGGATGAGATGACCAATTTATCAATCCCAAAACCCTTTCCACAAATCATCAATTTTTACGAGACTATGAAAAGAAACAAAAAATCTATAAATTTACGCGAGCTTGCATCAGTACTCCATAATTTTACGAGCCTATGCGTCATTTTTCTACAATTTTACGAAATTCTGCATTAAAATTCTACAATTTTACGAGACTACACGTTGATTTTCTACAATTTGACGAGACCATGCGTTATAATTCTTTTAATTTCCGGGAATATGCATTTAAATTCTACAATGCTATGAACCTTCACATCAAAACTCAACAATTTTACGCGAGTATAAATCGACATTCGATAATTGTACGAGACTTTACATCAAAAACTTCCAACTGTAGGAAACTTAACAATACAATTCTACAATTCTACGATACTCTGCGTTAAAATTCTTTCATTTTACGAGAACATGCATTGAAATTCACAATTTTACGAGATCGTGCATCAGAATTCTATACTTGTACGAGTCTGTACATCGAATTTTAACAATTTTACGAGACTATGCGTCCAAACTCTACAATTCTACTAGTTTATGCGTCAGAGTTTTGTAGTTTTACGAGGCTATAAATTCTCGAGTTACCTCTTTTGGAATCTTTTAATGTACCTGCCTTCCTATGATCTACTTTTCACCAAATTGTATTTTTCAGAAACGCATATTTACGGTTTGGAAATGACCAGTATACGTTGGCTTAGATTTTGTGCAATCTTAAAAGTCACAGCTCCACCGATCTAGCTATTTTCAAGTCCACAAACGTTCAACGTTTTTCAGTTTTCCAATGGAGAATTTGAAGTCCACCGATAAACGAATTCAACAATTTGTCTGTAATCAATTTTCAATTTTACGAGACTTTCCATTAAATCAGAAAATTATACGAGTATGTGCATAAAATTTCTTTTTTTTTACGAGAGTGTGCATCAAATTTCTATACTTTTACGAGTCTTTACATCAAAAACCAACAATTTTACGAGACTTTACATTTAAATACCATACTTTTACGAGACTTTGCATCAACATGTTACAATTTGAGGAATCTTTGCAGTAGAATTCTACAATCGTTCGAGACTTTGCACTCAAAAGCTACAGCTGTTAGAAAATCTAAAATACAATTCTATCATTTACGAGACTTTGCGTTATATTCTAAAATTTTACGAGACCTTGCATGGAAATTCTATAATTTTACGAGACTAGGTGTCAATTTTCTATAATTTTACGAGTCTTTACATCAAAAATCAACACTTTTACGAGTCTTTGCATCAAAAATTAACAATTTTACGAGACGATACATTGGTATTCTACAATTGTACGAGCCTTCACATTGCTATTCTATAGTTTTACGAGACTTTGCGTCATAAATCTTAATTTTTACGAGACTTTGCATGAAAAAACAACAATTTTACGAGTCTGTACATTAAATTTCCTTAATTTTACGGCACTTTGCATTGAAATGCTACAGTTTTACGAGACTATACATTAAGTTTTTATAATTGTACGAGACTTTGCACTGGAAATCTACATATTTACGAGATTATGCATCACAATTCTATAGTTTTACGACAGCGTACATTAGAATTCTACAATTTTACGAAATTCTACATGACAATTCTCTGTATGCACGACATTAAGATTTAGTCCACAAATTTACCGAGTTCCGAATTTGAATGTTCATTGGTTTCAGAAATTTAGTTGACTTCTGAGTTCTTGAATTTTTCAAAACTCGCAAATACACGACTTCGTTATTGTACAAATTCAAAACTCCTTTAATTTTTGATTTAAAAAACGCCCACATATTCTGCTCGTCAGAAAAGAGACGTCACAAAATTCCTTTTGTGTGACTCTAAAAAATGAAAAGTTACAGTTTCACGAGATAACCTAATTCGCGACTGCACATAATTTTGGCTCGACAAGTTACATAAAATTTCGCAAACTCTGACGATTTCAGTGGCTGCAAATTTGCCGATTTCAATAAATTTGAAAAATAGGAGCTTTCTATTTTTCGATTTACCTATTTTCAAAGCAAAAAAACTGGCAAAATACAAACTTCAGATTGAGCGTCACGCTATTTCAACTGCATAACCCCCCAAAAAATCCATAAATGTCTTCAATTTCAACAATATACAACTTCACAATATCGAATTTCCTGAAAGTTTTGAAAAACACTTTTACAAGTTACGAAACTGGAAAGTCCACCAATTTACGAGAAATCTGCAAATTGCCAAGTCTTGAAACTCACAAGTCTACAAATGCACGATCCTGTAGATTAGAAATGTAGAAATTTACAAATTAAAGGATTCAATTTCACTAATTTTTCAGCCAAAAAATACATTTCCAGAAAAATTCACTTGTAAAAATTAAATTCCACAAAGTTATTGTCGGAAAATTTACGAGTCCACAAATCCACGAGTCCAGAAAATACACATTTTCAAAGCCCACAGGGTGAAATCTGGCCAGAAAAACTACAAATTTACGATTCATGAATTTGTTATTTAAATGTCTGAGTCAAGAATTTTGGAATCTGCAACTAGAAAAAATTCCGAGTCGCTATTTTTTGAGTCTACAAAAATAAACAATTTTATGAGTCTTACCAAGACGCAAATTTTATTCTACAAAATTTTAAAAATGTTTTTCTGTGTCAATATCAATACGGCTTTCTTAAAAAAATTATGCCCTTTTGATATGGTCTAATTCTGGGGAAAGGAGTAGCGATGGAAAGTTTGTCTGCAGGACGGCCATATATCGAGCTATTTCAAGAAGTGGCTAAAATAAAAGAACTGCACAACAAACAGTCACTAGTCAATGTCGTCGGGAAACCAGCCGTGTGAGTCCATATTTACAGCCATTCCCTGCACGTGCACATTCTCCGCTAGCAAACGGCGTTTCTGCTCCAACTCGCCGCCTTCACGCTTGGCAATTTGTCCACTACTGGAAATCACTCGCCACCAGGGAAGTTCGGGAAAGAAGACGCTTTCGGCCTCGAACATCTTCAAAATCACTAGACTGTTTTTAAGCGATGCACCGACCTGCCTGGCATTTTGCGGTCGCCCGATAAGGTACGCAATGTGCCCGTAACTGGTGACACTGCCTGTAGGAACTTGACTTACGGCATTGTATACGGCGTGGTGGAACGCTTTGGTCTCGTCCAACATGGGGTTTCAGAATGTGATTAGGATAGCACGTGACGAAGTCTTGTCGCGTTAGAGTGTGTGCAGGTGATCCAAGTCAAGTGATTTAGTGCTGTGATAAGCGCACACGTGATTGGAGGCATGTGACGTCGGGTCACCTGCCATACTTACTTTGATAATACAACGGTCGCCTTATGATAGAAAGTCTTTTCAAAGGGTTATCTGAACCATCCCGATTGCTTAATCTCATGATTGACATTCAAAAAATGGCAAAATGTCGAGTTATTCCTGTATCAACATAATGTACGTGGTGTACGGGTCTGGGGCATGGCATCGAGTGCTCACATCACGTTCCATCGCATTCTCTATAACCTTCTCCACATGTTGAGACTCCTTAAACAAACCACACCACTCGTCCCAATTCGGCAAGCGGCCCGGAACCCGGCCAGAGCCCTTGTCCCAATCAGGCAATTCCTCCCGGCTCCTGTACATACATCTTCCCCTTCTTTGTATACAGGAGTCCGTTTCCACGGCACTCAAAACGACCCAGAATCCGCCACCGCCTCCGAATCAAATGGCCAATCCACAGCAACCCTTAAAGTCGATACCCCGCAGCTCATGATTGCCTTTACGTGCAAAAAATGTGATACTCGTTCATCGCATACTTTCTCCAAACAAGCGTACACCACGGGAAGCGTGTTGATCCAGTGCCCTGGCTGTAAGAACCGCCATTTAATTGCCGACAACTTGAAGATGTTCCGTGACGACAAGGTAAATTTGGAGCAACTTTTGAAGTTACAGGGGGAATCGGTGGCCACGACGCCCGATGATTTGGCCTTTGAGGATATTCCCGAGTCCTTGAAGAAGACCTTGGGCCACTATGCCAAAGATGCTCCAAAGGAGTATCAGGAAAAGGAGGAGCAGAGGTTTTTGGAGGGAAAGCGCAATTAAAGGGGAAGATTAGGGTTGGGTGGAGCACTTTGTGTCATTTGCAGGACCCCGGGCTGACAAGTCTGGAACCCAAAGTGACCGCTTCAAGTGAGGTATTTGCGTTGGATCACAAACTCAATTATCTGCACAGACTATAGTGGTTCTGTGCTATGGTGTTTTGTACACTATGATGTACTAGTCTGAGGTTTACAGCGCTATATACACTCCACTTCAGAGAACACATGACAATTTATTGGATATAATATTGAAGGACTTGATGGATGGTTCAATAGGTACATTCGAAAATCTAGATGGTGATATGGTGGTTTCTGGCGCGGAAGAGGTACGCTTTTGTCCATTGTTGTTTGCGTTGACTAGAATAGGAAAGAACCGAGGTCAATCTTCCAGTGGTGAGTCATAGGACGTGACTCATTCAAATGAACCTATACGACTGTACTAAATGAGGATGGTACTCTAAGACAACTCAATCTAATATTGGTGGGATAGTCTTCAGTTCAATGAGTACGTTTCAAAACCAGTTTCCGTCCAGCAACTGTTGAAGCAATGCATACTGGCACATCCAAGATTTCGAAAGTTGTTACCTTCATGATGGGGAACTTCTTAAGAAACAGATATTCTCCATTTCATATACAGCGTGGCTCTAGAGAATTGGTCCGACAAAGTACATGAGTATTGATTTAGGTGTCTTTCTGGGAGTTTTCAAGCCTTGAGGCTAATTCTTTGGTTAGTAGGCGCCAGTGAGGTCGACATTGGAGCCCACCCTGGGACCTCGCCATTGGAACTCACAATCATTTACCAGAGTAACTCTGGAGTCAATTCGCTATGGTAAACAAAGAGACCATCGGACAATGGTCATGATTTCGACTTCTAAAATGGCCCCATCACTATTGCTGGTCAGGGTCCATGCCATGATACCAATACTGAGGTTGGCCCGAAATGAGCAGTATCAGATTGAATCCCACCCCCATTTCCGCGGCCTTCTATCATGATTTTCTGACTATTGACTTTGACTGTTAATCATCATGGATAATGACGTCATAGTCTATTTCTACTGAAAATACTCTGAAGAATCAGTCCCAGTTACGCCAAACGGATATAGTACTCTTATTGTATCAATATCTGATACTTAAGTCTGGTGAGATTCAGCCAACCTGATCATTCTTTTGAGTCAGCCGATCTGTCAATCAGCCAATCTGTTCCTTTGTCCCAGAGCAGTGTCTAATCGTACGAGTTGAGTACTTTGGGACGAAAAGTCAGAGCTAGAGAGTGATCGACACCAGCTGACACTAATTGACACTGCTGACCGACTCAAGTGCTTTTGGTGTCTCGCTTGGCCTTGATGTTGTATGTGGGATCATGCATGGTCGCCTGAAGGGGAGTCATCAAGTATATATCTATAGGCACACACGCATAGCCCTGGTCAGGGGTTTTGCTATGCCGCATACTAGCCTTGAAGTGGTCCCAAAGGTACGTGCAGTCGGTGAAACGTAAATTGGACACGCGGTAGTCCCAGTCCAAAGTCAAGTCAAGCGGAGTGATTTTCTCCTTGCCTCCAAGTACCATGTGTCCGTCCATCACGCCAAAATACTTTGTCTCGTTTCCTTGGCCCGTATAAGCTAAGCCGTCTTTTAACGTAAACACTGGCACAACACATTCAGTGCCTGCGGTGTAAGAGAGGAAAATGCGGCCCCGCTTTCTGAAGGTCCGGAGCGGCTCGAACTTGTCTCGAACCCTGGCATAGAAAATACTATCGTAGTCACCATAAGCAAGTCCCAAAAGAACAAAGATCCACGTGTTTTTGATATACATACTAGAGACAAACAAAGAGAGAGAAAGGGAAACAGAGACAGAGACAGAGACAGATAAGATTTTAAAGAGCAAATTGACACCCGAATTAGAGCTTTAGAAATGTGTTTATGTAAAAAGACTTAGACAGAAATTCATTTCTGTATCTCGAGGTGGAGCTATTTATCTAGGAAAGAAGCTAGCATATGAAGGAACACATTTGTAGGAGAGTGCCGGTGCGTGACTCATGGTCTGGATAATTAGAGGAACATGACCTGGTACATCATATTTCCTGCGTCCGAGGCCGGAGTTACAAGAAGCTTGGCCGTGACTGGCCCACGTTTTCTTCTGTATAAAGAATATCCTACTATACCTATTTGAATCTGGATCTGGATCTATCCAGATCTATCTGTATTTTTTTCTCTATATCTATCTGTCTGTATCTATGTGTATATCATGGGGCACTTGGACACGTGACTAGAGAAAGATAAAATCTTTTTTTTCACTTTAAAATCTTGCGGAGAAGTTTACCGAGGCATTTCCGAATTACATGCATTTCCATGTTCAACACATCTAGTCTGCACTAGCACTATACAGGACACTGGCTGTACCGGTTAATTTTGATTTTGAAGGAATTATCAATTTAAACTCAAGAGGACTAGCCTGAAGTTTGAGCTACTAAGTGAATTGTGTGACTGATTATTTTTCTCTCTTCTACATTAACAAGAATTGTGTATTTGGGACTGCTCATAACGAATGACATTTAATCAGACAAGACTGTTTCTTTTTCTTTAAGAGATTAAATTAGTTGGATAAGTGGCTAATACATTTGGTTGGGATCAAACGGAATTTGAATTACAAGTTTGGTGTCTTTTGATTGACTGGTTGATCATATTCGTAATTTAATTGCGTCTCATTTAGGTACGTCAAGAGAGGTACTGGTTCAAAAGCCAATGTTAATCTCCGAATGAATTTTTCAATAAGCCGAGCTTTTCCGTCGCCCTAAAGTTTTCTGGTGATTTCTTTATTCGACCTTCGTACTACGAGTCCATGGATACCCCCAAAAACCAACTCAGTCACTCAGTCGTAGTCTCGAATTTCAGCCTCATGGCACCCTATGTTTTCCTTTATACATGAATTAAAGAATTTAAATTTTGTTGGTGTTTTTGATCCCGTGGTGAGCTTCCCAAAGAGGTTCGTGACTCGTAGTAAGCAATTCCATGGCTTGACCAGGTGGAATATTGAACTTGGTTTGGCCAACATTTGATGTTTTCCATTAATTCCATGATAATCTGAATGTATTTTGATTTAAGTATGTCTTTAGTGTGTACCGCCTCAAGATATACTGGAAGACGTCTTTAATATTCATACAATTTGTACGGCATTATGACTCTAGAGTTCACTTAAAGTCTTTCCTAATGTTGTATGAGCCTGATACTATGTGCAGTATTTCCAACCACTTGGGATACCAGATTCATATTTACATTATGTATTTTAATTCCATATTTCATTGATTTAATATCGGATAATTTTCGGATTATTATTGGATTAAATTTTATTGCGAGACTAAAGTTACTGAGTAACGATGGATTCTTATGAACAGTCCTCACTGGATGACCAGACAATCTCGATAAAGTGAGTGTTCTGGGTTTTTGAGGAAAGAGTCATGGTACGGAAAAAAATTTATTACAAATCAAATTTGGTATTTTGAATTTATTTTGAGTTTACTTCGAATTTACTTTAATTTCATGGTATTTTTTACCTATATAAGTCTCTGAGAACACAAATCATTGCACAAATCTACCCTAATTTCAAAAATAATATTTATTCAGTTTGTATAGAGTCAAATAAACGGAAAGTCGTTTGAAACCAGACTCTGAAAAACCAATGAAATTGGAAAAATCAACATAGACTGCAACTCATCGTTCAGATTCAAAATCCAGCTGTTCGCGAGGGTCCGAAAGTTTCCTGCAGAGGCTGTTTTCAAAGGGGTGGACAAAAAATTCAGAGAGTTATTGGACATGGTTAAGTAGGACGATTAGTTTCCGGAGAAAGCCAAAAAGAATGGCAAGCTTTTCATTCTTAATTTCTCCAGGTTCTCAGAAAATTTGATCTTTCCACAATATTACTTATAGCTTTAATTCTATTATACCCAATTCCCAACTTGAAAAGTGGCAAATTCTCAAGCACTTCGAAAATATTAATATCAACTGCGAATCTTGATTCACATGGTTCTAAAATTAATACTTGAATACCTTCCTGGGGTATTTTAATATTACCATTTCCATGACAATAATTCAATACCCTGTACTCTGCGACCGTAGTATGATACATTCAGATACAGGAATAAATATACATACAAGCTTACTTATAGATACGGGTATAGAACTAAATTCTTATGTAGATATAGATTCAGATGTATAGATGTATAGAGGGGAGAGTAATATAGAAGAGTAAGACATGGTGAATTATATGCCGAGCATGCAGCAGTGCACGAGGAAAGGTTTGTGTTCTGGCCACACGCGTAATCAAAATGACCGACACTTGGCGTGCATCATGATCACATTAACCTGTTTCTAAATCCCAATTTTTGTTTGGTTGAGGTTACTGGAACCCTGAAAACCGACTCCAAGCCGACCGGCACATAACTGAAGACCTGCAGGCAAGTCGCTTGGGTGTAACCTTATTACAAGCCAGGCCCAGTCATCGGTCAAGAGGTATTTCGTCAGCTCGGGTCAACGGAGAGAAAATCAATAATTTCCACCATTACTTAAATAACCCGAATACAAAAACTTGCTGTGACGCTTGACGACTTACTAGAGTATTTAAACGCAATTTCATAAGTTTAAAACGAACTTTGTAATACTCACTACAGTCGAAAGTTGGTGAGAAAAAAATACTACAGACAATAAATTGACAAGAAATGTCATTTTTTTTTTTTTCATACTCAAAGTTAATCAATTGGGCTGGTTGTGTTGGACCCGGTGGGAATCATGTCCCATGTGAGACAGGCCCATACCGTGTCCCTGATGAGCCAGGCCCATACCGTGTCCCTGGTGAGCCAGGCCCATACCGTGTCCCATGTGAGACAGGTCCATAGCGTGTCCCAGGTGAGACAGGTCCATAGCGTGTCCCAGGCGAGACAGGTCCATAGCGTGTCCCAGGTGAGACAGGTCCATAGCGTGTCCCAGGTGTGCGTCGTGCATAGAGTGCCCTTGGTGCTTTGACATCATATCGGCTGCAATTTCCCGCTTCCGATTCCCAGCAACGGTGGAGAGTCCATTTAATTCCTCTGAAGTCAAGAAGTAGATGTTCTTGGGAGTACAAGCGGCGTCCTTGTAAGGCAGGTTTGTTTCGATCTCGCGCACCCGATGATACGAACATCCACACATTTGGACCTCAAGATTGGTGATCTTATTGGAGCTATCCAATTGTAATTTGAATGGCGTGATATTATCTTCGTGCATAAACAGAAAGTAGTAGTCATTCACCTTGCCAAAGACTTGGCGGTCGGAGTCTTCGTCTTTGAAACTAATCTCGCTATTTTCCAAGTGAAGCAAGGGAAGAACGGGGTATCGTTCATCCGCAATAGCAACTAAGTCCTTTTCACTGGTCTTCACTCTGCGGAGCGGCTCAAAGCGGCCTTCATTATTCTGCACGTAGAAATTTCCAGTCAGAGCGCAAGCAAGCGAGGCAAAGAGGAGCGCCAGGATGGAGGTTCTCATGGTTGAAGTTGAGAAATTGGTTAGAGGCTGATTGGTTCAGAAATTGCAATTGAATCAAGAAAAAATGTTGGTTTGTTTTGGGTTAAGTGTGTAATAACTTAGTGAAGAGTTGAACGGTGGGTCTTGCAGTGCGTCTTATATAGCTACAATTTAGCTCTAGAGTGACATTTCGGCTGGAAATTTTAGGAGATTGCAAACATTCTGGTCACGCTTCATGCACATTGATTCCAGAAAATAATTCCGTAAAATACACCTTAATTCCTCTACATTCACCATGTCTTACCTACCACATTATACTCACCAACTCCCATATTCTCCATTTCCACCCACTTTCTACATCCACCAATGGCCAATCACCAATCTCATCCCCAAGGTATTCTATAAATCTCCAAATTCATAACCCGCTCAATTTTCAATACATTTGCACTCCAATTTAGCCAGATCTCCTGGTCTAGGCCCGATCTCTGGCCCAGTGCCTGCGCACCCCGGCCATTCGCGGCCACACACAGTGCAACAATGGAGAGAAATAGCTCTTACTTGGACGAGAAGGAAAACCTTCGACCGTGGCCTCATCATTAATTTCCACTAAGAACATATCGGCATCTTGTTATTTTCCATTTTTTTTCTTGAAGACCACAATTGATTTTTCTCTTCGTTTTACTGCGGTAAATACTGAGATCTCTTCTTGTACCAAAAAGAAATTTCTATAACTTGGGGTTGAGGCAGGAACAGTAGGCCTTATGGTAGCCTAGAATCTTTTCCTATTTGGGTAACGTAAAGCTTATCTTCAACATAATGAAAACAGATCAATAAGATTTTTAAACGGAATTAGACTCTAGAGACGGAATATACCCCTTCCACGGGTCGATTTACCTTTTTTAGTAACTAATCTTTGAGTGGATTTGCCACCGCAGTCACATGTGTGACCACCTCTAAAAGCTACTTTATGGCCTGATCGATCATGCAATTTGCTTGACCTGCTTTCTTTTCTTTCCTAATGTGCTTCTTTTTGTTGCGTGATTGGTCATGCTTTTATGTCCGGCGTTGTTTGACGTCCGGATGTGGCAAAGCAGTATTTTGGTCTCGCGGATCACTATCTTCGGCCACGTGATGTCTATCTTATCAGCTTCAAAATTGCACTGAATCACTTGAAATCTACTAAATCACAATAAAGAATTTTCAGATGAGCATTTTAGAATCCATGGTATGGCTAATTTAATCAATTGTGATTGTTTTAGGATCCTGTACTTGATTTACGCACGTGAAAACTGGTGGCTTACCCCAAATCAATTGTATGTCTCAAAGCGGAACTAGCCAATTTGACAGCTGTACCTCAAAATTTCGTCAACAATGTCTCCATAGATAAGCATGGTGTACATTGAGATTTGTAGGCTACACTCCACTATAATGCTCTCTATTCTTGTGCTCCATAATTGTTGAGGCATATTATTATTGACGCATATAATTATTGACGCCTAGTGCCAGTATTTGTAGAGGTTTTGTGTAGTAGTAGAAACCGGCTTTCAAAATATATAAAAAAATTAGGTCCAGGTGCTGCTGTGGTCTTCATTTAGTTGAAAATACCAATGACACGGTCGGAACACAGGAAAGTGCGAACCTGACAATTAATGAGCGGCAATGTGCAGTCCAAAGTCCAAGTGTCAGGTTCCAGGCCAGATTTAACAACACACTGCAATTTTCAAAATTGTAATTTTTTATTTTTCCAAATTCACCTCTGGAATTCATATTTCGTCTGGCGGAATAAAAAGGAGACAAGACGGGAAAAGGTGGAATGGTCAAAGAGGTATGTCTACAGTCAATACTTATATAGAGGAGAAGCTTGTGTTTTGTTAGATTCCCAGACCACTTTCAATACGAATAGACATAAAAGATAAAGGATAAAGAATAAAGAATAAACGACAAAAGAAAAAAGAAAAAAGAAAAAAAAAAACAAAGGACAAAAGACAAAAGACAACTGACAAAAATCAAAAAACGAAACAAAACAAAAGACACCGGAGACAAAAGAGGGACTAAAGACGATCAGAAATAAGACTTGTGGTGAGGTGGTCAGTAACAAAATCACTTTTTGCAAGTCGGTTTATCTGTGGTGTACGGTTTTTATACACTAACGGGTGAAATAAATAAATTTCATGTTACTTTTACAAGTCAATTCCACTAATATATTTGCTACTTCTACAGTAAATTCAGTCTACACTACCATATATTTGACTTATAGTACTCCTCATAAAATCACGTTGTACCGAATAATTTGTATAGAATGATTTGTAACCAAGCCAAATAAAATGAGACTTATTTTAAACAAGTTTTTTTTTTTTTGATAGGTTCCCGATTCGGTCACCTCAAATTACAATGAGAGTCGCACACGTATCACTGATTCGCACTTTGCACCCAAATGTACCGCATTTTCACAAAACACACCAAAAACTCTTACCACAATCACACCATCCACAAAACTAATTCAGCCATTTGTCATATGAACGTTTGTGTTGTGTAACTGACTGCTTGATCATGCGACTAGTATGCACTCCACGGTAGTGTCCTGCTCATAAGTGGCCACTTGAGATTCATCCGCACAAGTCTGACAAACACTGTACCGAGTAGACATACGCCAGATTCAAAAACCAAGCATTAGTGTTTTTTTAAGAGCTGATTTCCTCTATAAAATTACCCGCATTGTTTTTATTAATCTTTCTATTTTTTGACATAGATCTTTGAGTCCCACGTAGTATCTACTCACCTACTGCTGGTTCAACCTGGAACCCCACGATTGCTAGGTCTATACTGCCAAATAAAGAGCATGAAGAAAACAAAAAAATTCTTTTATGTAAGTGGATTAGTATATAAACAGATCTGTAGATTAGTAGCAAAATTCCAGATTTGGCTCCGCCGCTCACAATTGGCTAGGCTGTACACTCGATTCGTATCCTCCAATCAATCTATAGATTAGACCTCGCTAGAGTACACTTCACTGTAGTTTTAGACAACAGGCCAAAAACTAGGCCAGAAACAGTACATTATACTTCCCAATGAGCTCATACATTACCATTACCTACGCCACTAACTATACTCCTATCTCCTTAAACTCACGGCTCACTACACTAAGAAAAAACGATGAATAGGCTATGGACTCTAATATACAGTTTAGGCTCAACGTTAAAGTATACACTTAGCTATAGATCTTACAGTAAAATATTGTATATTGAGTCCCGGACTACAAAATAGACCATGGACTATGGAAACTACAATTATTGTGGTTATTTGGTGCATCTTTACTCTAGAACCTATTTATTTCACTATCCTAAATTTTACTCTGGGGACATTTATCGGGACAGAAAGACTCTTCCCTCTAATAGATGACGGACTGATTGACAGATAAATTGATTGAATTGGGATCAGTCTGCAACTTTAGAAAAAGAAAGTTTATTTTTTAAAGAATCAAGATGCAAGACTTGATTTCTAGACCACTAAAATTCTAGTAACAGCTATGTGCTGCTCATGAGACTGGCCACAGGATTTAAATATTTTGTAAACTTTTTAAGTTCAGAAATTTTGATTATGGGAGTGTTTCTGGTTTATTTAGAGGAACACGTGATTAAGTAGATAACATGGTTTTACACGCGAAAATTAACCGTTGATTTGGTCACACAAAAACGACGATTCTCCACAAAGCAAGGCATTAAGCTGTACCACAATTAGACATTACTATTGTGAATACACAATAAGGACTCTACATGGACTATACAGGTATTATATGTAAGGTTCAGATTTGTACTCGGTACAGAGTCATGGGCCCGTCCTGCATGTAGCTCTATTTCGCAGCCATTTCTCAATATAAATTCTGACCGTGCGACCCCATTTTTTTAATAGTGACTACTCCTCTTCTTTCCTATATCCGTCGGATGTGACTAGGCAAACCCAGTCTAGTGCTTAGAGTCCAAACCTTCAGAACAAATATTTAAACAACTGAAATTACGACCTCTCCTCTAGTTTGGTAAGCCATAGTTTTTCCTGACAGTAATAGACAAAGAAGATAGTCCGGCCTCTCGACACCTGGACAAGCGACCAAGGCAACTGGTCTGCTCCTAAGTATTCTAGACGTCTTCTGGGTATTCCAGAAGTCTTGGTAAGTCTTTCCAGGAGCCAAGAATTTGGGATTCTGGGTGATTCAGGAAATGCCTGATCAACAGTTCTCTGGAACTCCCAGAGCCCTCTTTCTTGACTAGTCACGATGGTGCTATCAATTTGGTTAGTACAAAGGCTTGGATTTCTAAGGGAGTATGAAGATGACACAAAGAAAGATTACATTTGACTCTACTACTACTTAACTTCTAGCCTGAGTACAAGTCGAGTTCTAGCATTCATCGAGAGGACCAAACACAAACTACTCAACACAAACTACTCAACTCAAACAACAAACACAAACAACCAAACACACACAACCAAACACAGAAAAACTGCCAATAAAGCTACAAAAAGCCGAAACAAGCAAAAAGACTAACTCTAAGCTATAAGAACCCCAAAAAGGCCCGAATGGACCGAAGTGGACTTATAAAAAAAGAATGATTGTTGTGGTGCACCGCAACAGGATTTCTATTATACTAACCTTTACTAACAGCAAAAGCTAAGTTCAGGTTATGTTATAACTTGATCTTTAGTGACCGGAACTAGTCCGATTCATTATGACTGGCCGACACCGATTCATTATGACCGGAACGACACCGATTAATTATGACCGGACCGACACCGATCGCAAAAGACCGGAAAGACACCGATCACTAAATAATAACCGGAAAGACACCGATCAAAAAGTAATAACCGGAAAGAAAACGACAATAATGACCGGATCTAGCCCGATCACTGAAGATTGAGCCTCGAATGTGCTGGTGCATTTCACCAGAGGGCGGGTGGGTAGCCATAGACTATGGCTTGGTTTTTTACTTGATTGGAATTTTTGCGCTAGAAATATCTACACAAATAACCAATCAGAGTCACTGGAATTTGTGACGGGCAATGGACTCTCAAAGAATATTTATCCGGACTGAATTTTTTTGTAACTCCGGGAACGTCACAGGCTCTAATAAGCAAAAAAAAAACAAAAAAAAAAAACAAAAAAAAAACAACAGAAAAACCACCGGCGAAATTAAAAAAAAGCCGAGAAACAACAGAAAAATCAACTCTATACCCGGACCTTTTTGGATCCAAAAGAACGATGATTGTGGCGTATTACAATCAGACTTCTACCTTGCTACCATTTCTACTAACAATTCAACTATGAATACTGCAGGGAAAATAATATCCAATCTGAAAAATGATTGGCCTAGATGTGCTGGTGCTTTATCACCAGAGGGTGGGCGGGTGGCCAAGGTTTATAATCTATTTTAGATTTTGACTTGGGTTAAAACATGGTTTGGTTTTTTTGGCTAGACGTAGCTACAAAAACAAAAACCAGATCATGATTCAGAGTCTGTACCTTATGGCTACAGAAGTATCCAATTGGTGTTTCTGGAATTTGTGATTGGTAAACGAGACTTAAGGCATATTCAGAAAGATTGAATATCCACTAGGACTCGGAGACCTTCACGGCAAACCTCCAAACAAAACCATAAGGATGACTGAACCACTGACATTGAAACATACTTACTATAAGCAGACCCTCGATGGACCTAGAAGAATGATTCTTGTTAAGCTCTTTGGCTACAGGCTGATTTCCATCATGTTAACTTTTAATATGATACTAGGATCAATCTAGGTACAATTATACTCGATCTGAAATATGGTTGGGTCCAGATGTGCTGGTGCTTTATCACCAGAGGGTGGGTGGGTGGCCAAGGTTTACAACCTAGTTTAGGTTTGAATCTTGCTCAAATTGTAACTTGGTTTAGGTCTACACTTGGTTTAGATTTGAACTTGGTTATGTTTACACTTGGTTTGAATATGAACTTGAATTAGATTTGAGTTCTGTTTAGATCTAAATTGAGTTTGAATTTGAACTTGGCTTAGACTTGAATATGGTTTAGATTTGAGTTTCATTCAGATTTGAACTTCATTTAGGTCTGAATCTCGTTTAGATTTGAGCTTGGACTTAAGCTTGATTTAGATCCGAACTTGGTTTGAATCTTTACTTTGTTTGAATTTGAATTTGTGTTAAATTTGAATTCGGGTTGGATATGAACTTGGATTATATTTGAATTGGGTTTGGGTCTGATTGGTTAAGGTCTGAGTTTGGTTTAGGTCTAGATTTGGTTTAGGTCTGAGTTTGGTTTAGGTCTAGATTTGGTTTAGGTCTGAATTTGCTTTAGATTTGAACTTGGTTTAGATTTAAACTTGGTTTAGATATAATTTTGGTTTACACTCGAACTTGATTTATATCTGAACTTGATTCATATCTGAACTTGTTTTAAATTTAATTCAGGTTTAAATTTGAATCTGGTTAAGATTTGAATTTGGTTTCGATCTAAATTCAAACTTGGTTCAGATTGAATCCTGATTAAATTTGAATTCGGATTAGATTTGAATTTGTTGAGATACATAATCGGTCTGATTTGTACTTGGCTTGGATTTGAATTTGGTTTAGATTCAAATTCGGTTTAAACTTGAACTTGGTTTGGATATGAACCTGATTGAGACTTGAACTTGGTTTTGATTTTAACTGGTTTAGGTCTAGAACTTGGACTTGAACTTGATTTAGATCTGAACTTGGTTTAGACCTGAATTTGATTTGGATCTGAGCTTGGTTTGAATCTGAATTTGCTTTAACTTTGAATTTGTTAAAATTTGAATTCAATTTAAATTTGAGCTCGGTTCGGAGATGAACTTGGATTAGTTTTGAGTTCGGTTTAGATCTAAAATTCGTTGAGATTTGAATTTGGTTTAGATATATGAACTTGGATAAGATCTGAATTTGGTTCAGATTCAAATTCGGTTCAAACTTGAACTTGGTTTAGATTTGAATTTGATTTAGACTTCAGCTTGGTTAAGATTTGAAATCCGTTCAGATCTAAGTTCGGTTTAGATCTGAATTCGGCTTGGATTCGAGTTTGATTTGGATTTGAGTTCTGTTTGACTTGAATTCGGTTTTACTCTGAAATTGGCTTAAATTTGAACTTGGTTCAGATCTGAATTCGGATTAGATTTAAACTTAAATAAGATCTGAATTCGGTTTAGATTTGCACTTGGTTTACATCTGAATTCGACTCAAATACAAAATCGGTTCAGATTTGAATTTGGTTTAGATCTAAATTGAGGATAAATTTCCTATTGGCTTAGGTCTGAATTTGGCTTATATCCAAACTCGGTTTAGATTTAGATTCAGATTAGATTCGAATTTGAATTGTTTCGAATTTGAATTGTTTCGAATTTGAATTGTTTCGAATTTGGTTTACGTCTGAACCTGGTTTAAATTTGGATCTGGTTTAGGTCTGCACTTGGTTTAGATTTGAATTTCACTTAGGTCTAATTGTCGTTTAAATTTGAACTTGGACTTGAACTTGATTTAGACCTGAGTTTGGTTTAGACCTGAACTTGATTTAAATTTGAATTTGTTTAAAATTGAATTCGGTTTGGATACGAACTTGGATCATATTTGAAATGGGTTTGGGTCAGAGTTTGGTTTAGGTCTGAACTTGGCTAAGATCTGAATTTGGTTTAGATTTATATTCGGTTCAAATTCGTTTTAGACTTGAGCTTGATACAGCTTTAAATACGATTCAGGTTTGAATTCGGTTCAATTTCGAATTCGGTTCAGATTCGATTTCGGTTCAGTTTAAACTCGATTCAGATTTGAATTCGGTTTCAAACTCTATTTGTTCAGGAGTTGACTTGATTACAACTTCGCTTATTTCCTACATTACCAATTACAGAGAAGTCACGGGTGGTACAACGTCTTAGAGGTAGCTGAGGTACTTGTGACGAGCATTGGAGTCTCTAGATGTATTTCTGAAAGGCTAAAGGTCTACTGAGACTCCGGAGGCTTGGTCGACAATTTATCAGCTCACGGAGACTGGTTTTTCTTGACTGGTAGTTTAGTGAGACTGGTAGCTGCTGAGACTGGTCGTTTACTGAGACTGGTAGTTGGCGAGGAGCTGCAGTTTGGTGAAGTTGGAGCGGAGAAGAGGGTGATTGTGGGAAGCAGGCATTATTTGGATCTGTAAAGAAAACGTAGTGGATTCTTCTGGTACGTTATACCGAATGGTGAGTGGGTTGGATTTGGACAAATGATGCACTCTTGTCAAATGAAACTCTATATTCATGGGATTGTGGAACGAACCTAGGAACGAGCCTGGGCCCATGATACTGAGGATTAGGAGACGAGCAGTATCATTGGACCCACTTTGTAGCTGATTTACTGGATATAACCTGTAGTTGAGCACGATAAGACTTCTATGGTTGAGTATTGGTGAGGTCGTACAGAACAGACTCAATACCTCCATTCATAACATATATTGAGCAGTACGGAAATCACGAGGCGGTTTTCTAGAGTGTTAGGGGTAAAATTAGCGATGGAGAAGGCTTATGGATTTTAACCCAGCTCTCTATACCGTCTCTTTACCGGCTCTTCACCGTCTCTTTACCTTCTCTTTACCTTCTCCGTACCGACTCTTTATCTTCTCTTTTCCATCTCTTTACCGTCTCTTTACCGTCTCTATCCGCCTTTATACCGTCTCTGTACCATCTCTTTACCATTCCTTTCCGACTCTTTACCGTCTCTGTACCGTCTCTTTACCTTCTCTTTACCGCCTCTTTACCGTTATATACCGCCTGTGTGCTGCTTTATAGCTTATACTTCGGCTACCTGGAGCTTCACTACTCCGGAAATTTCCCCTACACCAGGTCCCAAACCAAGGACCTCTCCGAATTACTTAACCTGGTATTAAAACGTTTTCAACACTACACACGCCCTCGAGTTATTCTAGCGCAGCCCGGAAAGTCTTGGAGAAGCTTATGGCACCGGAAAATACTCTGAAGAGACAAGATATGTTGGAGAAGACTTCCATGGATTAGTCTAGAGATGTCAACAGGCTCGAAAACGCCATCCAGAAGAACCTTTTGCGCAGGTCCGTGTTGGGTGCACTAATACGGGTATAGTGCTACTATGGCCACCAGGATTAGAAGTAGCAGGAGTAAAGTAGTAAAGTGGTATTCGAATGTTTTCTCATTGGTTTGTTTGTCTTTACTTTTTTTTGCTCAATTTCATCTTTTATATGTAGCCTCCAGCTCGGGATCACCCCTTTGGGCGTGCTCATTATCGGCACAGATGAATAGTGTAACCTTTAAATATTGTTACTCTATTTAGTGTGATTTTAACTTAGTGTCACTGTCGCTCTTTGTTAATTATATTTGCTTTTACCTTTAATCAGTGCTTCTTTTATTTAGTGCTACTTCTATTTGGTGTTACTTTTATTTAGTGCTACTTTTATTTCGTGTTAATTTTATTCGGTTGTACTCTTATTTGGTGTTACTTTATTTAGTGTTTTTTTATTTAATATTACTTTTAGTTTCTGTGACTTTAAGCTATTAGTATTACTACAGCTAATTATATTTCTAGAAGTCCTTTGGGAATTATGTACTCTAAGGTATACTCAGAGCGGTGTTCCGGGCTCATAACCCGCAAAGTATCTGCAGAGAAATTAGATTGTAGAATACTTCACTCATGCTCAGAAACCGTAGCCTTTACCTCTCAGTAGCAGCTCACAGCAAAACATGGCTACTAAGCCTATCAGTGTTGAACATCAATACCTATAAGATGTTTTAGACTATGTGCAGTACGAGAATATTATAGAAAAGTCCGGGGTGCGAGAGGCACGGGTGCCTACAAAAAGTTCACTAGCTGCGAACTACTCATTAGTCTCCACCTCATGTGCCGCTTCACACAATTGGCCAGACACACGGCCCGGCGCACGGTGCGGTGGGCCAGCACGGCACGTGACCCGGCTTCACTGCCCATGCAGAAGTACCAAGAAAAACTCCAGGCCAAAGCGGCGCAAATGGGCGTTTCTTCCGTGGACGAATTGACGCTGAAGCTCCAGGCGGACATCGAAGCCAAGAAAAAGCAAATGAACGCAGTGGACCCCTTGGCGGAGCTTGAAGCGCACGAAAAAAAGCAAGCGGAAAAAGCGCGTGCTAACCGTGCCAAGACGTTTGCCGAAAGAGGCCAAGTCGACCAGAAAAGCCCCCAGGCTCCTTACAAGACTCTACAATCATTTGTAGATGTTGACAAAATCAAGGACTTGCCAGCCAAGGAATTGGAGTTTATTTGGCGTGCTCGCTTTGCCAGCAACGAAAGGGCCATGAGCGCGGTGTTGCTGGGGGAGCAGTTTTCTCGGATGTTCGCCAATGCTTTTAAAAACCCCAACTTCATCTTGCCTCTTCCCAAAGAAGGCGATGGCTACGAGATGCACTTTGTGCAGTGGAGTTTTGTGGGGCCGCAAACTTCCCATTGTATGCTCACATCTTTGGCCGAGTACAAATTGCACAAGGAATACGCCAAGCCACACACCACGTTGATGTTCCACCAGGACATCATGCACGACAAAGGCCTGGTTTTGATGAATGGGCAGGTGGAGGATGATGTGCCTCTTACGCTTGACGAGGCACAGTTGTTGGTGTTGAATGTGCAACGGTTCTATGGCGTTACCGAGAGCAAGTCCAAGTTGGCCTTGTTGCAGGCGTTTACTTCGGGTGACCTGGCTTTCGACATGGACGCCTTGATTACTGAGGCTGCTTCAATGTAAGTGTTTCGAGCCACTAGATTTGTTGTCATGACCTAAAGTCAAATGACACTCATGCAAGTTTCTTATACTGAAGAGTATGTGAACAGACATTTCATGTTAATGATTGAAGTTGATGTTAGGTGTTTTAATACGTCAATTCATTCTATCATATTGATTTCATCCTGTTCGGTTCATCAGTGTGTATCTGTATTTCTACCAATTGGACAGTCTATAGTCAAAAATGTACAGGATTCCATTTTCCATAGTCTAAATCCACAATCCCAGATTTTGAAATTTTATAAGTTTAGTCTAGAATTCTAACCATGCCTATACTAGAAATTGTCTGCGTTGTCTATAGTCTATAACTCTAATGGTGTACCATGCATAAATGCAGGATTTGCGTGATGCTACAAAAGTACATTTTCCTAATTCATATTCTACGATTCTACAACTTAAAAATTTTACGTTTTATTGGTGCAGTCTATAATTCTAAAGTCTTCCTGTTTATACATGTCTAATATTGTCTACCAGAAACCACCACTATCCAGAATGGTGTGTATATAACTCTATAGTTATGTCTCCATGTCTAGAGTCTTTCACTGCACTTAACTACAGTAATGTATGAATTCTATAGCTTTAAAAAACTATTATTCGATGTCCAATAAAAATTCTAGTCTCCAAGTGTACGGGTGTATATCTATAGCTCTAAAGCTGTCTGAGTTCGTCTGCTATAATCATATTCTCTTAGTCTATGAATCTACTTTTATGTCTATTTCTAAGTCTATCTGAATAACCATTTCTGGGATTAAATGCTAATTTAGTACGCTCTCCATCTATGAATCTTAGTATTATCAGCCCGAATGTAAAATAAAAAATAGTGTACTTAGTCTAAGTCTATATAGTCAAAATTACTTGCAATGTGTAACTCATAATTCTGAGCTTAATTAGCCTTAAGTCTAAACTCTATTCAATTTGCCCTACCCAGTTTAATTTTATAAAGTGTGGTCTTGGGTGGTGTAGCCTAGAATACTCTATAGTATCTCTTGTGTAGACTGTAATGTGGTCATTTAGATGTCCAAAGCTCAAAGGCCTATTAATTTATAAGTCTAGAATCTACTCCATAATATAAAAAAAAAATTATGGTGGAAAAACCTTTTGTATAGTCTTCACAGATTTGGTATAGAGCAATTTGTATTAGCTCTAATAGCTGTATAAAGCCTTCTAGTGACTTCTTTGTTGGAAAACTTGGAACGTACTCGAACTCCCAAAGGGCGCTGTTGCTTCGCTTGGACGTGACCACAAACTTTTTGGGTCTCTCTCTTTTGGGACTATTTCCTTCTTCCGGGTTCGAATCCCTGGTCTTTTCATGCTGTCGTATTTCCAGATTGGGTTGGTTTATGGCATTTCCCGGAACCCAGGACTGATGAATGCTTGTCACAGGATCTTATCCCCACGGGAAAAATATTAGGGTTACTTCTCTTAATCACACTCTAACGGGTATTTTGTTGAAAAAATGGCTGCAACCCCCGGAATTGGCCGCGGCACACCCGTACACCGTGCTACCCCAGGTCAAAAAGATCCAACGCAATGGACGCTTTTTCCCAAGCAATTGAAGTGGAAATGGATTGGTGGAATAAGTTGAATTCCGGACAGTAGAATGAACTTTCTTTTTCACTCAAATTGTGCCTCAGGTTGGCATCTGGTCGAGTGTATGCTAGCCAGTTCCGGCCGCGCCCCCATTTCCGAGGGCCACCTTGCATCCTACATCTCAAGCCTTATAATTGTCACACCATGATTCTTGCTTAGTATACAAATATTCTTGGATCACACTTTACTACGCAAGGAATCGGCCAGTGTAGCACTTAACTAATGAGTGGAATGGTTGTGACTAGTACAAGAGATCTATTTAACCCATCATGATAAAAAATATTAAATGTAGTATCATAATCAAGTGATATAAAAAGAGGTTTTATAGTTTCTAGTATCAGAATATTGGTTTACATTCTTCAATTTGATGATTATATTAGTTATTGTAGTTTCAGGTAATGGGGAGCACCAGTGGTACTTGGACAAGGTGTAGATCGGCGGAGCAAGAATGACGAGCGGAGGAGGAGTAGAAATGAGGAGCGAAAAGGGAACTTTACATCCATGAAATGCTGTCCCTTCTCCTTCCTCTCCTTCCCTCGCTTCTCCATATCTTTCTGTATCTTTCCCTTTATCCTATTCCCTCTACATCGTTGCTGTCCTGCATCATAGTCACCGTCTCCGTCTCGAACTCATTGCTTCTTTTCTCAATGCTTTCTTTCTCGATGATTCTTCTCTCGATGCTTTTTTTCTCTTTCGTCTTTTATCAGCTCTGTTGTTCTTTGCTTCTGGAGGTCCTGGTCCATGAGAATCCATTGGAGAGGCGGTCCTCGCTAGTCTGGCTCCACTCAGTATAAATAGGGATTCCTTTCTGTTGAACTTTGTAGAGACTCGCATGTTTGTCTTAGGCTCTGTCTTTCTTTCTGTCTTTTCTTCTGTTTGTCAGAAGTCTTTATCTGAGTTCTCTGTCTTAAGTCTCTGTTTTTCTATCTGCCTGTCTGTTTATTTGTGTGTTTATTTGTGTGTTTTTTGGTTTGTTTGTACGTGGGCTAGAAAATTGTTGTCAAGAATTGAGAGGGGAACAGCCCGTATTTATAGTTTTTCTTTTGAATGGCTGCGAATATGGTCGGTCACTTTTATGTCGGTCACTTTTCTATCGGCTCTGCCGCTTCTGTCGCTTCTGTAGGTACGCTAATAATAGCAAACATTATTAAAGTGTCATGAATAAAATACAGCAGTGCCAGAGTATAGTGGGTACTGTTAATTGGACTAATAGAGGAACTCCTGCATATTGCGACTTATAAATGCTTTAGTGTCTCAGTACTTTGTTGTTTTAGTACTTTATTGTTTTAGTGTTTTGGGGTTGGTATTTACTATAAAAAAATGAAGATAATTCTAAAAAAAATCTTTGGTTTTATGCGGTAGTGCATAGTAGACTGAATGCCTCCAAGTGTATCAATTCCTGTATCAATCCATGTTTGTATAATTCACGGATTCGTATCCAGAGAGTTGAAAAAGACCCGTTTTGTATGGTCAATTCCTCCCCAGACTCGTTTCAACAGTATTCCTGATCATCAGTATTTCTGGTGTACAGATTAGTGGGTTAGGAAGTCATTGAGATCCCAATAAAACCACCGTCTGTTTTTTTTTTTGGTTCATCGGTCCAAAAAGACTCATATATCCAAAACCAACCCCGTTATTGCTGTTAGTATAAATACTAGTACGTTACTGTCCATCATGCTTTGACCGAAATCCTCTTGGTGCCCGACCCTTTTCCCCAGGCTCCACTCGATATCCTTAGAGTTACTTGGAGATAAGAAACGTCTCCCGGGGCTGAAAAAGGTCCAGGCTGGGATGATCAAAGGAGCGACCGGTCCATCACTCCTCTAGGTCTTGTGCCTCTCCCAATCCACACAGATCTTGGGCAGGTTTCGCAAGAGTACGACCACGACACTCGACCATCATCCCAAGGGATTTAAATGTGTTATTTGAAGAGATCCATTTTGTTCCTCCATACTTTGGAGTTATCATGAGTATGTGATTCTGATCAGTCATAAGGGACTCGCGTGATTCGAAGGCAAGTATATTGGTTGCAATAATGCGAACGTACCATTTGGGCTTTTGATCTCTCTTAATTCCTTTGATCTTTCTTAATCTTTTTTTGATGTTTGTACTCCCTGGCTTTGCTGGAATACTTGGGTAAAATTTCGAAAAAAAGTGTGGAAATGCGAACAAATAGTGGGGATTCCCTGGGGTTTATACAGTTCGCACTGTGACCCAATGGTTGCAAAATCCGGTATGCAGACCTTTGTGTCTAGCATACCAAATTCGGCAGTGTTTATTTTTTTTATGTCTTGAAGTTTATGATTTTTTGATATGTGCTTGTTTTAAGCTCTGTAGTGCACTTCAAATGCTTGATTAACCGTCATTTGGAACACTGCCAGAACCCGAGGCCGATTCCGAGTCCGAAACTTAAGAAAGAGCCACGGTTACAGGAATTACTTTTGATACCACGTATTCCGGTTTTGAATTTTTTTTAGTGTATATGCTGATGTTCCAAGGAAGCCGTAAGACCTCGGGCCATTTTGCTTCCAGCTTGAGTTTATCAATGGTAAACTCAAAGTCTCCGGAGTCAATAATAATCTTGACTTCGCGATCTTTTACAGGCACTCAAATACGCACCAAAACCATATCGAGAGCCTTTTTCATGAAATTTACCGAAAAAAAGGACTTTCATTGTGCGTCTGCACTGGCAAGTAATTCTGGAAAGGGTTCAGGACTTATTACCTGTGGCAGAGACTTGGTGCTACAAATTGCACCACATTCAATTGGCATCACTCAGTATGGCCCAGGATCACATTATCAAGACACACGAAAATACCATTCTTGATTTTCAGAATGTTCTCTGTGGCACTGTGGTCCATCTTTTCCAAGGTCCGCAAGTCCTCCATGTTTAAGTTGATCTGTCTTCGTAGTCATCCTCGGTACTCTTGTTGCTTTCTTCGCCTGCCATCTCACGACATGTCTTTCTTCAAATCGTATTGCATACTACAGCTATGTTGGTCCAATATAATCTATAATGTGTTGGTCCAGTACAATATATTATAAAATGGTACCTTAACCGTAGGCTATGGAATGAAAACGTAAACTAGATAATCATAAAATTAGTACAAGTAGAAATTCTGGTTTTCACAGATTAATGTCACACCGACTGCAGTTTCTACTGTAAGGTGGGATGTAAGATACTCTGTTATTCTTGTACATGTATTAGACTATTATTTTAATATTTTTTGATACCTTATGCTATACTATTTATGGTATATTATATGGCATTAAGATTTCACTATAAAAAATAATTATACGTTTATTACTCTTCACTACCACATAGTTATATTTCTTTTATTTGTATGGCTAGAAGTGGATAATGAACGTCAGTTTTCCGACTATTCACTGACATAAGTACTCGATTCTATCCACCAATACTATTCAAAACTCCGTTAATCTATGGAACCATCGTCATTAATAATAGGTAAGTAATTGAATAAGAGTAGATGGTACCACAAATAGTACTACAAAGTATAGACTAGAAAATAGAAGAAGTGAAGTAGTGAAGTGTAGTATTAATCATCACTTAGTAACAGTCCAGTGGACTTTTTGAGAATATTATTTATCTAGGCTATAAAATGGGATCAAGGATACCGTACGTTGGGCCATTACTCACTCTGACTTCATGACTCTACGATACTAAAACGATATAGGGCTACTGCACGTAGTACTGTACTTCTCTACTCACCACTTCTCGGTAACTGTTGACGATGGTGTAGTAAAGTACTATAATGGCCGGGAATTGTGATTTATATAAACATAGATTAGCCCCGTCTATTATAGTGTACTGTGCTACAAATACTCTAGTCTACGCTTTTACCTTGGAATCAATAGGATGGTCTGGTACGAATTCTGGTGTTACTTGCTCAAACACACCATGATCATGTTTACTTGTACTTGGTCATTTTAGTCTATTTCTTTTCTATTACTCCATACTCTCTATTACTCTCTATTACCTATCCTTGATCGAGAGCATGGGATGATCACTGTATGAACATTTTATAGTAGTTCCATTGCTGGAGTAGCTTCAAGACCCATTGACAAATAGTTCAGATTCCATGAACATTATTAGTGGAAACCCTTAATGAGGCTTCAGTGAGTGACAAATCCAGAACCCATTAAGTTGACACAACCCTGTTTGGAATCTCCTCGAAAAAGAGCCTTTGTACTCTCCTCAGCAAAGACCCTGTCAATTAACGAGACAATCAATCCCAATATAGAAGTTACCGAGTTACGGCTTCTTCTCGTCATATGGGAACGAATAAAATCCACTAGAAATATTATAAGTCCCGAACCAGCTTCACTGACCAAACTCACTCTTTGCCAATTTATCAGATTTTCAAAAGATCTCCCGATAAATCCCAAGCTTACTAACCTAGGCTTAAGAGATCGTCCAAAGAGGTGGTCTTTTTCTTGGTTGCACGTGCAGGAGCCTTGAGTGTACGCTTGGCTGGAACTTTTACCGGCTTTTCTGGTACATAGTCGTCGGAATCAGAATCAGATACCTGCACTTTTTCCTTCGACTTAGGAGCTGCTCTTTTGGGAGTTGTCTTTGATGTTCGTTTAGGCGCAGTTAATGTACTACTCCTTGACGTTGGAGTTTTTGTCTGATTCATCTGAAAGTCTTCCTCATCCGACTCCAAAAAAGTGGTCTTCTTGACTGCTTGTTCCGGCACATTGACCTCCTCCAACGGCTTACGTTTTGTATCGTAGCGTAACTTGTTGAGAAGTTGGCGAAACGACTTTTTCATAGAAACATCGTCACCCGCATGGAACTCAGTTTCGTCTATATTAATCTTTTGAAGCTGAGCGGTGGCCGTGCTGATGGTTTTTTCCACAAAGTCAGAAAATATCTGCTTATCGTCCTGCTCGATGAACTTCTTGGTAGCCTCGAAAATGGCATCTTCCGGTATCAAATGGAGCTCTGTTTCGCCCAATGATTGCTTGAGAATATGCTGTATGGACACATTTTCCACGGGAACAATTGGCTCTGGTTCAAGGCCGTTCTTGGGCCCGTTTTTGGGCCTGGGGACCGCTTCCACCTTCTTTTTGTGGTAAAGCAAGATATCGTCCACATTGGCAATCTTTCCCACGTATCTATTGGAAAAGCGGCGGGCATTCTCCACCTCGTAGTCTCCCGTATGGTCGACTCTAAGCCGAACAAGAGGTAGAGCGTCGTTTTCAGCGCCTTCCTTGGCACGGGTGATCATATTTTCCACCTGTTCATTCAAAAACGACGCAATATCCGCCTTAGAAGCCGGGCCCTCCACAAAATGTTCATCCCGTAGACAAACATCTTCAATAATAAAAGGACGGACCGTAGTAAGCGGAATTGCCTCCAACGTATAGTCTTTTCCGCGGATTTTCAACAAAAAAACGTGTTTCTGAGCCGCTTCCGCCTGGCAAAGAGACGTAGCCACAGAAGAGCCCGCCTGGAGCGTATCAAAACCCGTGGTGGGGTTATACTGAGGAAACGAAATACACTCGTGTTCATGGCCCCAGAGGACAAAGTCCAAAAAGCTGGGGAGAAAGTCTTCCGGTACATAGGACGTGATGGTATGACGGTGGTGGTTCTGGTGCAAGCACAAGAGATTAAAGAAATCCGCTTCCAGCTCCGGTTTCTGGAACGTCACATCGCCATTCCGCATGATCCGCTGAAGCCGCTCGTCTCGCACATTGTTGATACCGTAGAGAGCCAACTTGGTGAAACCTTTCTGGAACACCAAAGGCGTCACGGTAATTTTGTCCAGCCGGGGAATATGCCCAAAGTAGTTAATAAGTCCGGTGGTAGCCAACACATCCAACGGGGAAAGGAGCCCTTCTCCCGTGGCATCATCGTGGTTTCCCGATATGGCAAAAACTGGGATGGATACGTTCATATTGGGGTCCTCATAGTTAACGGAGTCACCCACGCGTAGAGCTGGCGCAGGGTCACTCAATAATTCCAACTCACAGGGCCGATCACCCATACAATTCAACCGGAGCGATTGGATCACGTGAAGAAGCGATTTCTTCAGCGGCTTGGACACGTGGAACATGTCGCCTCCTTGCACCACCATGTCCACGTCACGCGTCTTGGCAAGGTACGTGATTTCCTGGAACGTGCGCCACAGGTCGTCACCACGCACGGGGTCATTCTCTAGATACCCCACATGATTATCTGTTGTGAGGAGGATGGAGAGGGTATTTTCGTCGTCGGGAAGGGAGTTTACTGGGGGCATGAGACAATGAAGTGGAGGTGACTTGATGGACATGTGTGCGCGTGCAGGATAATGAGCCTAAATGTGGGGGCTCATAACAAACTGGGAATAGGTACGGGACAAGACAAAAATTGGGGGTTTCCATAGGGATACGATTTGAGAGGAACACTACCGTCAGCGAATGGAACTGATAGCATACCGGGAAATTGGGTAATGGCGTCTGTAGATTGGTAATTTTGGGGCTGTTGTATGCGTGTCCTGCACCAAAGCTAGATCGACTCGTACACCCTATCATTTTCCGATCTGTACGACTCGAGTAATTATAGTAATATAAGCTACTTTCTTGCAATTTTCATTCAAGTTTCAAGAAAGAAATAGTGATATTTTCAAGTACTGGAATAAAGTGTGGACATACTCTGGGTGTACATCTATAGAACCAATAGCCATTTTACCAGCCTTCAAAGATCTTTGAGGCGAGAGAATTCATCGTAAGTTCGGTCTATTGGTTTTTCAAAAGTCGGTTTTATATACATGCATTTTGGCCAGATCCAACCATTTGGATAGGATACACTGGGCTCATAACACGAATGCGCGGGCTCATAACACCCCGACTACTTCTACCCTTCTCCAGCCAATCAGCGAAGTGAATACTGAGCTTATACTGCTACAATCTTATTCACCAGTTTATGCTTATTACTCACAGTTGAGTAATACACCTATCTTAGCTGCGTTGTATGTATCCTCTACGCACTCTATGCACTTTTGTATCTTCGTAGCTCTACCCCCAAGTCCACCTCAAGGGCGAGGTCACTTTATTACTCTAACCTTTGCTAATACTGACTTTCGTCTAATACTAGGATTCGTCTGTTGTTCCAGGAGACATGCAACGAGCTGGATTAAGGCACGGGACTCGGTGTACAACTGCGTGTTCTGCGTTTGGTTCGCCTTTGATTAATGGCCGAATTGGACGAGACCGAAAACGACAACGAGCACCTCGTCAGAACCCATTTGTTGCGAAATTCTTGCCTTTACAATGATTAGGTACGCTTGTATAGAGGATCGATTTCCGTTGGACTAGACTAATGTAGAGTAGTCTAGCTTATACTCATGTAAGAAAGGATAACTTGAGATATGAACGCTAATCTGGTTGAATTCAGAGTTGAAATATTGTGGACAATGCCAATGCTCAGTACACTACTCCCCTATTCACTCTACTGGACTTATAGTACTCTTCTATACTGTACACTCTAATGGATTCGGTGGTACACCACATTCAATATCTTGTACCATACTACCATAGTGGCACCCGGATTGTATATATATAGCAGTAGTAGACACAGTTAAGAAAAAAAAACGGTGGGAATGACTTAACCGGTTCAATCATTCTCTGGACAGCACTGTATGCAGGAGCGTGCCTATTTTTTTGGTAAATCTAGTATCAAAAAGCCCAGTCGGTATAGCAAACTACAGGAGGCGTTAGACCCATTTTTCAAGACTTTCTCCATGCATCCCCCCAAGAAACGACCTTTAAATAGCCCTTTCTGGATTTTCCACTATCGTCCTATTATTACTCTGCTTTTTGCTGCTTCTTCAGTATATTACTAGTTTGGAGTACTTTCAGTTTACATCCTAGTACATATTGGTCAGTTATAAACTTTGGTGGGTATACTTTTTATGTATACCATACAGAAATACATCCAATCGTTACACACTATAATAAATTGTACTTGAGTAATATTCTGACTACACAGAAAATACGATAGATTACTGTATTATAATTTACACTTACTTACATGGGCTATTGCTTAAAACCATTATACCGCTCTAATTCTTTACTATATATGCCAGAGCTGAGGCTGCATCATTGAATATTATCACTGAAAACTGAAGTCACTTCTGACTTGGTGAAGAGGTTATCCTGTCTTATTTTGTTCTTTTCATTCTTTTATTTGAGTTCCCGATTTCATCAATAACAAGAAGCCCACAGCAACCAAGCCACCTTCCAATGCTCTGTGACGGTCTTTCGATCCACAGATAAAATACCAACATCTAATAGTTCGTCAGTAGAAACTCAAGAATCAGATCTATTTCTCTTATCCACGCGTAAGCTACCGGTCACCAAGAAACCATGATCAAGGAGTTTAAGCAAGGAATTCAAGGCAAATCTGGAGCAAAAAGCGACTTTGTTCCATTACCTTCGGAAATATCACGTAATATATGTAATAGGAGTATAATGTGCCAGGAGAAGATTTCTTCATTTAATGACTTTCTATAGCTTTTATAATTTCAGTCCTGTGTCTTTCTACTGATTTTTTCGTATAAAATATTATACTGTATTTCAGTGTATTTATATAGTGTAGCTTATTTGTGGGTTGTAGTGTGGTGAGGGTGCTAGAAAAGTGAAGAAAAAAAAAAAAAAGCAGTAAAGCCACGCGGTGAATCTGATCCAGCGACCTAATAGCCAAAAACTTTATTTGTTGTCTGGCATACTTTTAGTGTCTGTTAATTAATCTATAGCTCATTAGCGATGTGTATATATGCCTATCCAAGTCCTGCACTGCGACATCGGCCCAGAGTGTTAAGCGTGAACGCCTCGCAAGGCATTCCCGTACTGCATAAGCATGGAATGCGCATGCAGTATATTTCAGA
>NKZZ01001905.1:0-10008 GCA_002370815.1 Metschnikowia hamakuensis | reverse complement strand
GAATTATAAAGAATTATAAAGAATTATAAAGAATTATAAAGAATTATAAAGAATTATAAAGAATTATAAAGAATTGACCATAAAAGAAATTCCACAAATCTTGTGTGCTTGAATCAGCTACGTCGGTACTTCTACCACCGTTGCCTAAATATAAGACATTACGGATCCAGACTCACGAGAAAATGGGATCTTCCACATATCGGAACAAGTGTTTGGATCTAAAATCCCACTTTTTCTACTAGTTTTCTGTAAAATTTATAATATCAAACTATATAATATTTTAGTAGTAGGTCAATTTATGAGGTTAGATATACTAAAAACCCTTTTCTGGTAAATTTTTCAATAGATCTTTATTTAAAATTGATAAAGAATTGTAAAGAATTATATAGAATTATATAGAATTATAAAGAATTCTGGTCTTTGAAAGTGAGGTTTTTTTATGGTACCAAGACGAGAAGATTTAAGTGTATCAATAGTCTCGCACTTAGCTCACCTCACCACCTCCCGCGCTTTGGCGTAGCTCACTAGCACTAACAGACGATCAATTCAAATAGTCCTACAAATAGCCAAAAAAAATAAAGAAAAAAAATATAAAAAAAATAGCCAAAAAAAAATAAAGAAAAAAAAAACACCACTACTACCAATACCAATAATAGTACAGCATCGATGGAATTTTGGATCAGGTCACGTGGCGTGTGCTGGTGACTGGTGAGTGACTATGGCCAGAGTGCGGTTGGCCTGGCTTTTACCATGGTCCTGCATTGATACCCAAACAATACGCGTACGCGTGCTCTTTCTACATTTCACACCATCTGTGATCCCCTTTGGTCCTTTTTGCCACGCCAAACGGTTCCTTTCTTTTACATAAACTTTGACGTGGCCCTATTGTTTTTGGTCTTGAATTCCAACTCCCTGTTTATACCCTTTCTTTCATTCTCCTTGATCACACTCACTGGCTCATCATGTTTAGGCAAACCAAGAGAAGAACCGCCGGACGCAGAAACTTCGAGGAGGTGGCCGCCTATGCTGACTCATCGCCTTCCTACTACCCCTCCCGATTATCCTTCTACGATACGCCTCCGCTCGAGGAAATCACGCTTGAGGAGTTTGAAAGCTGGGCCATTGACCGGTTGAAGATCTTGATTGAGATCGAGTCGTGCTTGGCGCGTTCCAAACCACTCAAGGAAATCGAGACCGTGGTCAAACCGCTTCTCCTTAAGTTCATGCCGTTGGCTCCTTCTGGAAATGCCATCAAGGAGTCTCAGATCATAGCGGAGCGCCGCAAGGACTACTACTCCCATTACACGTTGAGGCTAGTATTCTGCCGCACGGACGAGTTGCGCAAGAAGTTCATCAAGAACGAAAACACCCTTTTTAAAATCAGATTCAACATGCTCCAGCCCAAGGAGCAGCACGACTTTGTGGCGTTGTACTCGTCCAAGCTTTCGTGGGAATACATCTCTAACGACGAGAAGCTTGAAAGACTTGAGGATTTGTACGCGGCCTCGGGTGCTTCCATCAAAAGCATCTTGATGCTCGATAGCCTGGGCGATTCTACTTTCAGCTTGACCAATGAGCAGTTGAAACACCATATCCGGGCCAAAGAGACCTTCATCCGCTTGCCCTTCGAAAAAGTGCCGCTTTTGGTGGCTCAAAGACAAATCCTTGTGTCCAAGGGTTACGCCTACATCCCATCGTCATTTCAGATCAGTCTTCTTTCGGTGGTGTTCTCGGAGCTGTTGTCCAAAAGTCTCATGAAGACCTTCCAGGCGCTTCCACGGTTGGAGGAAGACGATCGGTTGTTGCCTCTTCTCAACAACTTGTCCCGCAATTTTGCTAGTATTCAATACGAAAATTTCGGAGACGCCAATGCTTCGGATATCAATGCTGTGTCCATCTCCACACCCCAGATCACCAAGCATTACCCACTCTGTGCATCGCACTTGCAAAAGAGCTTAAAGGCCAATTCCCATTTGAAGTACGAGGCCAGAACTCAGTTTGGGCTTTTTTTGAAGGGTATAGGGCTCAATGTGGATGAGGCATTAAAGTTCTGGAGCCACGAGTTCACCAAAAACGGCAAAATCAATATGGATACCTTCAACAAGGAGTATCGCTACAACATCAGACACAACTACGGGTTGGAAGGAGGCCGGATCAACTACAAGCCGCACGACTGCAATACCATTCTCTCCAAAAGACGACCCCAAAAGGGCGAGTACCATGGGTGTCCTTACCGAGACCTACCATTGGAGCTGCTCATTTCGAATTTGAACGAAATGGGGATCAGGGACCAGTATGAAATCAACGGCATCGTTGAGGATGTACAGAAGAATAACTTCACTTTGGCCTGTACAAGAGTGTTCGAAACCACCCACAAGCAGCAGATGGAGAAGTCGGCCAAGGCAGAAAACCTCCACATCACCCATCCCAACTTATACTTTGACCGGTCTCGCCAGCTAGAACGAAACGAAACAAAGGCCATAAAGGGTTAGTCATTTGTGTCAGATGATCAGGCTGTCAATGAAGTGACGCAATCAGACTATGACAAGACAGTTTGACTGCAACAGTCCAAACCATTTCCTCTAGGGTTTCTATGGAACCCGTGATTTTTATGACCAATTGAGATGGATATTTATATTGGTTGTTACTTTTCAAATATTAATATTGTGCTATATATTACAAGTCCAACGAGCGCCAAGTGTTTATGAAGCCAAACCACGAAGCACCCGAACCACAGAGTCCGACCCAAAATGGAGTCAAACACCCTTCGTAAAGCGACCAGTGCACCACCAAAGGTAACTGCACCGCTTGCTTGAAGAGACTGATTCTCCAGTCCTTGTTCCGTTTCGATCTGGGCACTCTTCTGAACAACTCAATGATCTCTATGAGAATGTATGCACCCCACACGCGAGAGCACCAGATATATGTCTCAATGCACCAGTAGTTGTTATCGCCTGTAGCAACCCAATTATGCTCAGTCAACCAGCCAGCGTTTTCCAAAAGCTCCAAAATCAAGCAATTGATGGACTGGCCAAAATTGATAAGTCGGTCGAGCCGAGGTACGGCCAGCCCAGGGTTCATTAGAGCACTGAACTCATCGATGATCCACGGCATGTAGCGAATAGAGTCCACAAGTCTATTGAAGATCCTGATATCGGAGATGTACGAGGAAATGGCTTTTAAATGGACCGCAGTCGTAGACGCCACCACTTTCTCTGCAACTTTCTCCTCAGCCACTTTCTCCTCAGCCACTTTCTCCTCAGCCACTTTCTCCTCGGCTTTCTCCTCAGTGAATTCTTTCTCTGTAACAGTGTCCTTTTCTTCTGAAGCATTTGGTACATCTCTTTTGGACATTCCAGCCTCGGACCGGCCGACTGCTTTGGAACACATGAACTTCGTGACCCTAGAAAGATGCAGCAAGTGTTTGCCAAGAAAAGCCTTGATTTGGCGCTTGTTGTTCAAAAGAGAACTCAACAATAGTGTAAAGTAGCATATGAAGTAGAGGTTGGCGTCAAGCGTGGATGCCTTGGAGAGCACCTTATCGTTGACCTCCTGGTAGAAGTGACGGGAAAACACCGTTTTCTTCACGGCCTGGTTGAGCTTCAAGAGAAGCGTAAGCGAGATGGGCGCCGGGTGGCGTTTCAAGAGAGTGTCGGGTTTGGACATGAAATGTGTGGGATGGAGCAGAATTACGGACGGGCAATGCTGGGTATATATAGTTTCTCCAGCGATTGCGAAATCAGCTTCAAATATCCGAGGATGCGCTGCCGCACTTGGTATACATGCAGTGCCATTGGGCAATTTGTCCACCACTACAAACAAGACCAAACTAGACCCCGAATCCACGAAAAGTCTATTTTGGTTTATTGAATCGATTCCAAAGGAAAGATTCCAAAGTAGTGTATTTATCAAAAAATGTGTCAAGGGATTCTCTATTATGTGTCAAGAAATTATTCCTATGACAGACTTGGTACTAGACAGTGGAGTAGACAGTACATACAGATATTACAATGGTCTATAGAGGTGGCACTATTGAGGTGCTGTAAAAAAGTGCTATATAGAGTATTATATAGTGAAGTGTTTTTTTTTTGTTTTTTTTTGTTTTTTTTTTGTTTTTTTTTGTTTTTTTTTTTTTTGGTGGACTGGAAAGGAATTGTTGATTTATGTGTCAAGACTAGTAATGGTCCTGTGCGGAGTGCATATAGCGTCGGGGGAATTGAAATGAAATGTGATAAGTAGAAATGCTTGAATATTGAAAAAACGGCAATTTCATTTTTTGGCCAATCATTTGATTAGAGGTCAGGTTAGCTATTTTAACCACAACATAACCTTTTTTATTATCAAGTCTCCACCAAATTATACACTGTTTTTTTGAGATCTCATGATATTCTAGAGTACGTAAATCCTACTAACATAAATCCTACCAACATAAATTCTACCAAGATAAATCCCACTATCATAAATCTTACCGAATAATANGAATTATGTGGTGTTAATCATTCTTTAATGCCTATAAAAATAGAATGTGTACCTATTAATGAATTTATTGAATGATTATCTGAAGCCGAATAATTTATTCATTTATATAGGTAATGTTTATATAGCTTAATGGTAAAGCAATGTACTGTTAATACATCGATTTTGGTTCAATTCCGGATAAGAACGTTCTATGTAAATATTATAAAATAATGGTTATTTATTATTTGATTGAATAAAATAAAAAAAAAAAATGAATTTAATAAGTGGNAAAATTAAAAAGAAATGAATTTAATAAGTGGATTATCAAGTTTATTAGCTATGGGTTTATTATCACCTGTACAAAGTATTTTATGATTAATTATATTATTTGTTAGTACTGCTATATCATTATATAATCATGATTTTATGTTAATGGGGATTTTATATTGCTATATTGTTTTTATTTATTTTATCTTTATTTAAAATCGATTATATACCTCAAGGTAATGTATCACCATTAATAATAACTTTATTATGTGTTAGTTTTATTCCTTTAGATTTAACATATCATTATAAGAATTAATAGTAGTAGGAAATCAATTTTATACAGAATATGCAATATTATTAATAATAACAGGTTTAATATTAATATTATCAGTTATCAGTTTTATTAGCTGGNGGTTTAATATTAATATTATCAGTTGTAGGGGCAATAGCAATAACAAGATAAATGTTAAAAATACTAGAATTATTATTAATGTTTATATCTGTTTTATTAGCTGTAGCTTTTTTAACAGTAGCTGAACGTAAAACATTAGGTTATATGCAACGTCGTGTAGGTCCAAATGCCATTGGTTATATTAGGCCAAAGTATATCATAAATAGGTTTAACCTATAATATACGAAGTGAAAGTGAACCTTTTGCTAAAAACGTTCAAATTGCGGGAACGTCTTAAAGCTATTTCAACTAAGTAAATATAGTTCCCCTTGGCATATACCGGGGGGAGGGAATATATTTATGGCACAGGTAATGACTCGTGGTATAGTTCTATCGAAATAGATGTACGAAAGGAAATAGACAATCTGCAGCCAAGTACCTGTAAATAATAGGCATGCTGTATAATTAGACATTTTACGTGAAATGTCTCATATTTTAGGGTGGAATAATTGTAGATCCAGTGGGGAAAAGATAGTAGAGTGCATATAAAGTGAATTTTGGAGAGAAATAGTGTTTTTAGGGTATTTTTTAAGTGTTTATAAGTATTTTAAGTGTTTTTAAAGTGTTTTTAAAGTGAAATGGAGTTCATTTTATAAAGTTTTTTTTGGGGGATGAGAGTACGGTAAGAAAAGGTGGGAACTGGACATAAGCCCCGGACTGGCCAAGAGTACTATAGTACTATAGTATCGTATGAAGAAGATTTTTGGTGTTTAGCCAAAATTTAAGCTTATAAAGAGACTGCACGTAAGATTATAATGACAATACAATGTAGGAGTATCTAGTGACCTGTCCAGAAATACTAAGAGGTACTGTATAGGGAAGAATGGTGGATACAGTAGGCTAAGAAAAAGGAACTTTGTCTATAACCAGAATCCAAGAGTCCCGTTTCTAGCCTTTGCAGTATAGAATTTAATTAGTCACTGGAGATTATTTAACGATAAACTAAAGAGTACTGTATATAGTACTTATATGGTACTGTATATGGAGTCGTTTATGGGACAGAATGGATCCCAGTCAAAGTTCACTTAACAGATTACATTCTGCATACAATCTGACGTAAACTAGACTCTTCATGATTTTAATAAACATAATTGTTTCTAGTCGTGAAGCTGAATTATTTATATTCCTGCACATAAGCAGGTTTCAGAGAACAATGGACATTGTCAACCAATTACCGGAATTTTAGACCTTACGATAATTGGCTGCAAAATTTTCATAAAGACTCTACTACTCCATTATGTACAAGTTTTTATTACACAGTCTTTTTATCTGCCCTTAGTGCTGGACTAGACTTGGTGACTTATACTGGGTATTGGTCTGTCAATTAGCTCCATATGAGCTTCTAGTTCATAGTCTAGCATTGTGCTTTATATAAATACAGGCTCTAGTCACGCTAGAGGTTGGAAGAGGACGAACCCTTCATCATCTGGTGATGGAATGCGTCTCTTTCCTTGGTAGCATAGACCTGCAAGGCGTGCTCATCAGCAGAGCCCACGGTCTCCAAAACAACCTCATTGATCTCCTCCACATCGTCATGTACTTGTGGCAAGATCAAGTTCAAGATCAAGCCAATGAAACCAGTCACGGCAAAACCTGTGCTCATCACCAACACAATGGCATCAAAGAAACCCTGCAACGACTTGTTGGGGCCGGTGTAAGTGAAGACGTTTTCAAACCACGATGGGACCAAGGTGGCTCCGAAGCCGGGCAAGAGCGACGCCGTCAACAAGAAACGGTCTCTTCTAGTGAACTCGGTGGTGGAGATAATCTTGATTCCGGAAACAGCCACGGATGTAAACAAGAACGACGTCATGCCTCCCAAAACAGGCTTGGGAATCGAGACGATGGCCCCGGCAAATTTGCCGAAAATCCCCATCACCACCAAGAAGAACGCACACCAGTAGCCCACTTTCCGGTTGGCACACTTGGTGACGGAGATCACACCATTGTTCTGGGCAAATGTCGACATGGGCGTCACGGTCATCAATCCGGACAAAACACCATTGATACCATCACAAAGAATACCTCCTTGGATTCTGGACTCGAACTGCTCTCCCTCCACCTCAAGTCTAGACACATCGCACGTGGCCGTAATGTCACCAGTAGCCTCCATGATCAAAGTGATGTAGACGGCCAAAAATGGCAACACAATGGGGCCGTAAACCTTCAAAGGGAACGTGTGTACCCAAGGGAACGTGGCCACAGGTGCAACGTCAATGTTGGCGTGGGAGAAGTAGCCACATGCGGCAGCAACAATACATCCCACAAGCAAACCCACAATAACGGCACAGGACTTCATGATGGGAGCTCCAAATTTCTCACACAAAATAATCGAAAGATAAACCAAAAAACCCAAGCCCACAAAGCGGGCCGAACCCCATGGTAGCTCCTTCTTTCCGCACGTGGAGCCAACACAGTCCGAGCCACCGACCCAATCTTCAAAACCGGTCTCGATCAAACTGGCACCAATTAAAAGCACCACTGGACCAGTAACAATAGCCGGGAACACCTTTTGGAGCACCTTGGAAGGTGAAAACGATAAAAGGATATTGAGCAAAGCACACACCGTACCTGTAGCCAAAATATGGCCGTATGCCACAGGACACGGTTGCTTCACGCCATCAATGGTCTTACAGATGCCATTAGAGTACATCATTGGAATGGCACTGGTAACAATGGTGATGGTGGAGAAAGAGGTACCCACCACGGAAAGCAACCCAGTACCAATGTAGTATGGAGTGCCGTAGATGTGAAAACGAGTAATCTGGATCAAGGATAAAAGCCCCGAGGTAATCAAGGAGGCTGAAACCAAGTATTCGGAGATCTCCGTGGACAAGTTTGCTGTAGAGGAGATGATAAGGGGAGGAGTCACCACACCGGCCAACATGGCCAAGGCATGCTGAAGTCCCAAAAGGAAGCCCAAAAATAAGGGCATATCCGAGTTAAGGCCAAAGAAGGGCTGTGTTTTAGGAGCTTTTTTGGAAAAAGGCAAGTCCGGCACGAAAAGGTAGCTGTAGTCGTAGTCTCCAAAGAAACCCTCACGGGTAGTCCATTTATGGATGACTCTTCTGCCGAAGGTCGAAAGCTGAGGTTTGGAGATCATCAGTAGTGTTTAGTATTAAATTAGCGTGGAAAAAACCAGCAAGCAGTCACTTTTCAAGCCACCAGTGGATGAGGCACTGGCTCTGAAAAGGAGAAGGAAAAAGGTGGATCTGGAAAATACCAGTGGACCAGTAGATCAGTAGATCAGTAGAAGGGAAATCGACGAGATGTGGGCGTCAGAGGATCAGATCTGGAAATATACCGAAAGGAATCAAGTATTTAGAAAGAATCGACTGCTCTATATGTACAAGATGTAAGTGTGGGCGATAAAGCTTTATCGGGCCGCATACAGGTGTGCGTGCACACGGACACGGACAGTCAGTGAGATAAAGAATATCGGCAAGCACCGAGGTCAAGCGCGAGATAAGACGAGGAAAGATAGCCGTAAGGTAGCATTAATGGCACGAATCGGAGATCGGGGATGTTAATAAAGAACCATCTTCCAAAAGAGAAAAAGCTTATTGTCGTCGAAACTCGCCCCTGGTTTTATTTCCATTTCCAGGTCTAACCTTAATTTGACACTTTTGACACCTTTGACAGGTCCGGAGTGGTGCTTGGCAAAACTTTTCGAGTCGCACCGATGGAGATCTCCGCACCACGCCTATCGCACGCCGAGGTTCCAGAATCCACATCAAGATAGATCGATGGGGAAATCAGGGCGGTGCAGATAAGGCATGGGGAAATCAAAAAGAGAAGAATTAAAGAAGATATTAGGATTAAGAACAATAGAATATTTAATACAATTAAGGTAGGAACTATAGAAGAATGAATAGAAGAATGGAATTATAGAAGAATGAAACTATAGAAGAATCGGATAATGGAATTAGAGAAGAATGGAAGAATGGGATAATGGAACATTTAAGATGCAGTATTGTATAAAGATTCGAATGGGTCAATGGAATGAAAAATTGATGAGTTAATGGCTAAATGAGCAAAAAAAAAAACCTCGCTTAAAAGTCTAAAATCGGAAGCGGAGTGCGTGGTAGTAAAGTTAGCAAAACGAAAATGGGGACTGAGCGCGGCTTTTTTTTTTTTCACCGAGTCTCCGTGCGCTTCCCTTCCCTTGCCTTGCCTTGCCTGCACGTCCCACAATATAATCCCGGGATCTTTTTTCGTTGCGATAAGCTGATCTCCTCTTTATGCTCTTCTCGAATAACCACCCCTCAAAGTGACAAGATTACTTTTTGAGACTTAATATTAAAGGAATTACTTTTTGAGAAGGACTTTTAGAGAAGGACTTTTAGAGAAGGACTTTTTGAGAAAAATACTGGTAGAGAATTTTCCAGAAAATCCCTGTATCTTGACTTTTCGTCTTCTCTTCTCCCCTCTTACATTTTACGGTCTCATGGAAATCCGCATTACTGTCTCCACTCGCACAACCCCGACAAAAGCTCAACCCCGACAAAAGCACAACCCCGACAAAAGCACAACTCCGAGAAAAGCTTATCCCCAATTTACTAAGTATTCCACGTAATGACTCCACCAAAAACGACTCGGAATGCTGGTGGTTTTCTCGAAGATCATAAATTTAAGGCCATTTGTTTTTTTTTATAAGGCTGGATCGGCCCCAGGTAAAAGTGCCACTCGTACACCCTATGATTTTTGTAGCCTACATCATCGTGCTTCGGTGGACCCTCATTATACCTGAAGTGGTGTGTGTTGCGCGTTAGCGTAAACTTTCGCGTAAGATGGAACACTTATCTCGTTGCTCTTAAGTAACTCTAACAAGT
>NKZZ01001903.1:0-18486 GCA_002370815.1 Metschnikowia hamakuensis | reverse complement strand
CAACGCACGCGCATGTTGTCGCGCTGTTTCATATCCAGCCGCATATTTCGGAATGACTACCTCATTGATCTCCAAAACTCTCTTAAGTAAGACGAGGTGGTGTTGGTTGAGTCATGTATATTCTTTTCCTGTCTTATCTGAGTTTGTCTTATCTTTTCTTGTCTTATCTTAGTTTGTCTTATAATTAGTACTGGAAGTAGTGGTTTGTTCTACTGAAACTAGAGTGAATGTCTGTTATTCTCTGACAAAGAAGGCGACGGAGTTGCCTCTTATATAGTTCCCTCAGCCAGGGAGCCCGTATGCACAAGTCTCCTGATATCCTTCCGTAACTATGTCAAAGATGTCCTCATCTGGACAAACTACATGGACATGGAATGCATGCAGGAGTCGCAAGGCGCTCATGTTTAACATTATATGTATTTTTGGTGTCTATTTTTCAGTAGAATTCTGTCTAAAATCTTCTGATATCTTACAAACCTCTCCATTTTTTTATAGAACCCTGTTATTTCTCTCTATTTCTCTAACACTCTAAATCTCCAAATGTCTCAATTTCTTTCCATTTCTCTACGTCTCTCCATTTCTCTACGTCTCTACAATTCTCTCCATCGATTTCTTTTATACTAAACAGTTGGAAAAAAAGATTACACAAACAGAAATAAAGAAATAATTAAATAAATATATATATATATATATATGTATAGAGGAATTGTAGGAATTATAAGCCCGGTTATGTGCCTGGTTATGTGCCCTGTTATTGTTAGGAATTTATTTATGAGCACTAGTATGCAGTACTTGTGGCCCTGGATCCTAATAATCTCGGTTGCGGCCATACCAAGTGGAAAATACTGTTTCCCGTCCGATCAACGTTAGTCAAGTCACTAAGGACCGCAGTGGGAGACCATGTGTGAAATTGTGGTGCTGCAATCTTTTTCCACCTCCAAAAGCTTTTTGCCAGTTCAACTCTTCTCCTTCCGTTCACATTATCACTGCTTTCTACTCTACACGAATGCTCTGCTCTACTCTAATGCTCTGCTCTGCTACACCATTAGACTGGCCCAGCTATTCCTGAGGTTCTATCTAAGTTTATATTCATCTACCATGAGTTCTCATTGGTACTAGTTTCCCTTACCCACGATGTCGGTCATGTTCTTAAGGGTATTCTCCAAGGTGGTCTCCAAATAATGCTGCTTATTCTTCAACAGCTTCTGCGTGTCCAAAAAGGTCTTCTTGTCGTCAGCAATCTGGGACTTGTAGTCGGACACGTCGTTTCTGACAAACGCACGCCCCACGCCTTTCCACACCGAGTCGCCCGGTTGCGTGAGCTTGTTCAACTTGGCCGTGCTGGAATCGATGATCTTGACGTTGGTGTCCACCCGGTCCAACTGGGCATTGCACAACGACAACTCCGCACGTGACTTGTTCAATTGGTTGTCCATCTCAATCAAGAGTTTCTGGAGAGCCTGAGGATCTAGCGACATCTTATCCAATAGTGTACTTCTGGGGTTCTTAGACTGGGGACTGTATACTTATAGCTAGAATGCTAGAATGGGGACTGTACTGGGGACTGTACTGGAGATGATGTGATAGTGAGAGTGAGAGAGTGAGAGTGAGTGAGAGTGAGGGAGAGTGAGGGAGAGAGTGAGTGAGGGAGATTTTCGTGCGCGACTAGTACTACTCTGCTCTCCATGATTCCCCGACTCATTTGCAGAAAAGGCCCCGGGCTCGCCCCCAAAGTTGGTGGTGGACTCCAGGCAGTCCGTTGGGCCACGTCGGCCATTCCCAATTCTCCCAGAGTGGCCGTGGGTGGAGATACCAATAACGTGCGGTCGGAGACCAACCGGTTGGAGAAGACGCTCAGCAAGTTCTGGACTCAGGTCAATTGTGAGTTGAACGAAGAAATGGGCCATTACGAGATTAGGCTTGACCAGAAACCTCTCAAGACGCCGCTTGGGTATAAGCTCCAGATCCCCAAGCAAAAGAGCCAGTTGGCGTCGCTTGTGGCCCATGAATGGGATAGTCTCGCCGATTTGAAGATCAAACCCAATCTGTTGCCGTTGACGTCGATGGTGTCACGTGCAGTGGACCTTATCAGTGTACACCACGCTGATAACGTCGATGCCAATTTGGTGTCGAAGATTAGCGATTTGCTGGACATCAAGGACAATATGTTGCGGTACTTGGACACCGACACGTGCTTGATCTTTACTACTCTAGACGATAATGAAGGCCGCTTGCGGGCCCGCCAGGATGAATTATACAGGCCTCTTATCCTGGAGTTCGAGTTGTTTTTCACTGCTTACGGCCGCTCCAAGAATATGTTACCCTCGGATGACTACACCGTGAAGTTGACCTCTTTGGACTGTGAAACCGATGGTCTCCAGGGCAATGGCCAGGGGATCACCACTCAGAATGTGGTGATGCAGTGGTTGGATGATTTGCCCGTGTACGACCTCGTTGCTTTGGAAAAGGCCATCCTCTCGTCCAAATCCTTCTTGTGTGGAGCTACCATCTTGAGGTCCCATGGCTCTGATCCTGCCAGACGCCACTTGTACCAGATCAACAAGTCGGGACCTGAGGATTACTTCACCAAATCCGTGGAGGAGGTGGTGGAAATGGGCAACTTGGAGACCATTTTCCAGACTGCCGAGTGGGGCGAGGTGGAAGACACTCATGATGTGGATAAGGCCGACTGGTTGAGAAACCTTTCCAGCGCTGCCCTTGTGTGCAGATAATGTATATAGACAATTGATTGGGTGATAACTTGATGAATAGTATTGGATATTGAACTAGATCAATTTATGTCTAGAAATTCTAGTAAAATAGGAACCTTTTACATTTGATGTATTTTGGAGAATTGTTTCCGTGCCTGCATATAGCCGTCCAGACACTCCCCCCTCTATTTGACTTTCACAAACGTCGAATGGAGAAAGAATCGTTGACCGGCTTATTCAGGTAGATATTTATCTTTATAGACTAAACTTTCAGTTCAATAGACGTGTTCCGGGGCTCATCCAGTTCATTCCGGGCTCACACACGTCATTCCGGGGCTTATATCCAGTTCCGACCTATTGACTCAGGTCGTTTCAACCTGCCCAAAAAAAAATATTTTTAGACATTTTTTGGATAATCTAATTTTCTACAATTCCAGAAATAACTTATTACTCTGAGAAATTTAAACATAGAGTGTGGGGGTAACGACGGGATGAATTGTTTATGGCACGTGCGTCTCACGTGAGTGCTGCCAAACCGGTGGTCGATTCCGGTGACTTCCTGGCCCAAATAGGCACTTCCGGGTCTTATATCCAGTTCCGACCTATTGACTTGGGTTGTTTCATCCTGTCCCCCAAAAATTATTTTGAAGTGTTTTTAATATATCTATGGTTTGTATAGCTTCAGAAGTATCATGTTTTCTTAGGAACTTGAAAAATGGCGTGTGGAGTGGCTTAGGAACTAGACCTTGTACGTCACGTGACCATTCCGAGGGCCCGTCTTACTCCGAACAAAATATCTTTTAAGACACCAGGTTCAAATTGGTCACTTAAAAAAACGTGATAATTCCAATAAAACCGTAGATCCAAAAAAGCCCATTTTTTTAAATTTCAAATTTTTCTGGTATTCGTTGAGCCTGATCTCCCGGGCCCCAGTTCCTACTTTTCTCATACATTCTCAACTATATTACACACTATAATAAAAGAAACAAGCACCTTAAATTCCAGATTGGGCGGAAAAAGCCCAAAAAACCCACCAACTAAACCCATGCTCATGAATCTACCTCGAAATTACACAAAAAACAATAAAACCCTTTTCCCCCAGAAAAAAGCCCTATAGTTAGTGAATGTCCTAGACTTCTCAAGAACCCCCCAAAGACCCGTACACCGGCCATGACGCGCCGCGCACCTCTCTGCAATGCATGAAACATAGGCGCTAAGTCAAGCTATCTACAGTTCCCCAGACATTCCATTCGACCCTTCCAGTAGCCCGAAACCCCAACCGGCGTCGGTGCTAACCTCTGTGGTCCTCTAATCATCAATGACTCAAGAAAAGGCCAAGGGCCCCACGGACTCCTCCACTTCCACATCTCCCTCCCAATCCTCAGATAATCAAGCTTCCGGAGACCCAGGAGGCCAAGAACCAAGCAGCCCCCCCAACTCCAACTCCAATCCTAACTCTGGCTCAAACTCTGTCTCCAACTCTGTCTTCAGCTCCAACTCTGTCTCCAGCTCTGGCTCCAAGAATTGCTTGGACCAAGCACTACTAATAAAAAGCAAGAGTCCCCGCAGAGTCAAGGTGTACTTGCTCCAAGGCGACGACTGGCTAGATAATGGCACGGGCTATTGCATGGGCCAGGTGGACAGCAGCTCGCGCAAACCATACTTTATAGTGAGGAACGAACTCGACTCCGAGCTGGTCATTCTACGGTCCTACCTCGAGGGAAGCATCCAGTACCAGCGACAGCAGGAGACGCTTATAGTGTGGACGGATTCGCTGGGCAAGGACTTGGCGCTCTCGTTCCAGGAAAACGAAGGGTGTGCTGATCTCTGTGACTTCATTGTACGCGTGCAGCAGGAGAACCTTAGCCCGTCGATCTCGCTTTACTACGTGCTTAATGCCATCCATGATCCCACTGGAGACGTGCCCCGTGAGATCACCGAGCTTATCACCGGGCCCATCACGTACCCGCCGGAAAACCCGTCCCGAGATTCGTTGGACGAGATCCTTGACATTGTCACCCAGGGCTGCAACTCACTCTATACTCGCTACAAGATCCTGAAGTACATGACGGAAGACACCTACCTTCAGAAACTCTTCCACATCTTCCACCTAAGTGAGCAGCTGCGCGACTTGCCCAGTCTCCATAAGCTCAGCGAGATCTTCAAGGTTCTAGTCTCCTATAACGAGGCCCATATCTTCGAGAGCCTTGTGGCCTATGAGAGTACGGTGCTAGATTTTGTGGGCATACTAGAATACGACCGCGATTATCCCGACTTCCGTGCGTGTCATCGTCAGCACTTGCTAGATGTGTCGAGCTTCAAATGTGTGGTGGATATCCCCATGCCATCGGACTCCAGCGACGACCACTTGAACATTTTCAAGAAGGATTTCTACCTAAACTATTTGAAAAACGTGGCCTTGGCCCGCGCCCTTGACGACCAAGCTATGAATTTCCTCTCGGGAATGATCCACAGCAACCAGGCGGAGATAATCAACTTCCTTAAGGACTCGCAGGCTAACGATAACTTTCTTGACCGCCTCTTCGACGTGTACAACTCGTCGACGTGCTCACTTACTATGAAACGAGATGGAATTCGTATGTTGCATCAATATGTGATAGTGGCCAAGGGCCTTTCGGTGGACCAGAAGCCGGAGTTCTTCATTTCGCTTGCCAAAGATGAATTTCTCAACCTTGTCAAGTTTGCGCTTAATGACTCAGACAGCTCTATCCGGAGCATAGGCACGGAGATCCTCGTCACTGTCATTGATCAGGTGGTGACGCTAGCGCAGCCGTTCCAGAAGTCCAACACTCATGAAATAGATGAGGTGGAGAACCCGGCAGACCACGAGCCTCCTCAAGAGAAACTCGGGCATAATGCACAACCAGAGGTTTTCCATGCGAAGTTTATCAATAATGCGTCGTTGACTCTGGTGCTAATCGAGCTCCTTCTTAATGATAAGGATCTAGGGTTGAAGCTCCAAGCGTACGAGGCCTTGAAGACGCTTCTTTCTTCGTCACGGTTCATGGAGTCTGGAGCATTTGAGCTATTCTCCAATTCTGCCAATGAAAAGCACATTCCAGAGGAGGAAGACGTGGCCTTGGAGTACTTTAAGTCTTTCTACAACGACCATGCTCGGAGGATGTTACATGCCTTTTTGCAGCTTAAAAACGGGACACCAGCCGAACAGGAGGAAGCAGCAACACACATGAAACAGGAGCCACAGTTGTTCCAGTATCTTTGTGAAATCATTGCCTTTTGTTGCCAAGAACACGGGGCTTCGATATTTGTGCCGTTCATTACGCAGCAAAACCTCATGGAGGGCATCCTGAAGGTGCTTACACTCAAGGTGAACGTATCGCTCAAGCTTGCAGTGATGAGGTGTATCCGAGGGTTGATCCAGCTCGATGACCGGCGAATCGTCACACATATTCTTGAGAACAACGTTCTTGAAAACTACTTCAAGTTCTTTTCGTCGGTGGCGGAAGAGAACACCATGGCCAACTCTGCGTGCTTGAATCTTCTTGAGGTGATCACGCTGCATTGCTTGAGCTCCAACTTCAAGCTCTTGATTCTCTACTTGCAAAAGCACTTTCTGCATTTTCTCGAAACCAAAATCAGCTATGTTTCTTCGGGAACCGACTTGCTACGGTTGGCGGATGCATACATGGATCCACAGAAAGACGTGACTACCACCAGCGTGGACCTAGAGTCGGAGAACGGCATGGTGCACAACCTATCGTCACCCATCGCTCAAAACCTAGGCAGCACGGAACTTGTCAACGAAAGCAAGCCGGGCTCGAAGCGAAACCTCTTTGAGAATCTCGCCCTGGAGGCCTGCAAGAAGGCACATACCTAGTCTCCACTGTACCATAGAACACATGGGCTCATACCACTGCCATTACTACCCTTGACATCACTCGACACAATACCATCGCCATAGCACATGTCCTATACTATCATTAACTTATACACCATTATTTAATTCCGTACGCTTACTAGCATTCGTTCTTTTTTTTTTAAATTTCGGTTGTTGCAAATTCTTATCTTTATGGACCTCAAGACACTATACCTCGGCTCGACCCCGCAAAAAGTGAGGTGGCCTGCACACAGCACCGGCCCGTCTTACGCACTATATAGGGCGCTGCTTCCCACTCCAACAGCACTTCTCTTTCTTTTCATTTCTAACCTTTCTTCTCTTCATTTCAAGTCATTTTTTTTAAATCATGGGCTTGGACCAATCTTACATCGAGAATTCCGTTTGGAAACCAGACTTGTTCAAGGGCAAGGTCGTCTTTGTCACGGGTGGAGCAGGCACCATTTGCAGGGTCCAGACCGAAGCGCTAATTCTCCTTGGAGCCGATGCTGCAATTGTGGGGAGAAACAAGGAGAAAACAGACAAGGCGGCGGCGGAAATGCAGAACTTAAGACCAGGTGCAAAAGTCATCAGTTGTCCTAACACAGATGTCAGAGACGTGCAGTCTATAGCGAAAGCCGTGGAGAAGACGGTGGGCGAATTGGGCCGCATTGATTTCTTGATTGCGGGTGCTGCAGGCAACTTCTTGTCTGATTTCAACCATTTGTCCAGCAATGCGTTTGCATCGGTGGTGAATATCGACTTGCTTGGCTCGTACAATGCAGTCAAGGCGTGCTTCGACCAGCTCCGCAAGAACAAGGGCGTGATTTTGTTTGTGTCGGCCACATTACATTACTACGGAGTGCCTTTCCAGGTGCACGTGGGAGCAGCCAAGGCAGGGGTGGATGCGTTGTCCAATGCATTGGCCGTGGAGTTGGGGCCTTTGGGGATCCGGAGCAATTGCATTGCCCCAGGCCCAATTGAAGGCACCGAAGGGTTTGAACGGTTGGTTAAGGACCCCGAGCGGTACATCAAGAAGATTCCCATCCAAAGAATGGGCACCACCAGGGACATTGCCGATGCTACGGTGTACTTGTTCTCACCCGCAGCCAGCTACGTGACTGGAACTGTGCAGGTGGTGGACGGAGCCTCGTGGCAGAGCGGCCAGCTGTCCACGGAGCACTTGTACCCGGTGGAACTCTCCAAGCGGAACATGGAGAAGGTGACCAAGCTTTAATCAACGAGACAGGTTAAGCCAGAAAGTTATCAGACAGAAAGTTATCAGACAGAAGTCATCAAACAGTAACCAGGGCATCACCAGATCATGTTTAGGGCATGGCCAGATCACGTTTAGGGCATCAGGATGCTCAGCTAACGTCCCATTATGTAATATCATGACCAATTTATAATTCTGTCTATTTCTGTCTATTTCTGTCTATTTCTGTCTATTTCTGTCTATCATTCATCTCTGACAGGTACACGTTCTCGTCACCTACTTAGTCTGCTCGCTCTCATGTCTACCACTCGTAAGTGTCACGCGCACTGCTCGCGCAAGACTCGTATACACCTTTCTTCCTCATGTCCATTGACCCCGAAACTCGCCGCAAGCTCTTGCTCTTGCAGAAAAACGAGGGCAACAAGAAGTGCTGTGACTGTGACGCCTTCAACCCGCAATGGGCGCTGCCCAAGTTTGGCATCTTCATCTGCCTTGAGTGTGCGGGTGTTCACCGTGGCCTCGGCGTGCACATTTCGTTTGTCCGCTCCATCACCATGGACCAATTCAAGCCCGAGGAGGTGCTTAGAATGGAGAAAGGTGGCAATGACCAGTGCAAGGCGTATTTCCTGGAAAACGGCTTGGACCTTCTGTTGCCTCATAAACTTAAATACGATAACGTGGTTGCTGAGGATTATAAGGAACTGTTGACGTGTAAAGTGGAGGGCCGTCAGTTCTCGCCCAAGGACTATACGCAGGCCTCGTTGCCGGCCCCAGGAAGCACGTCTAGTGTTCTGGCAGGCCATGGCGAAGGGAAAGCTGCCCCGGTGGTGGTGGATAAGGCCCGGACTGAAGCGTATTTCGACCGCGTGCGTTCTCAGAACGAACAAAGACCCGATGGTCTTCCCCCCTCGCAAGGAGGCAAGTACTCTGGATTCGGAAACAATGCCGAGGCTTCCCAAAGCCCGGGATTTTCTGTGGACTCCTTGCAGCAGGATCCTTTAGCCACATTGAGCAAAGGCTGGAGTTTTTTCTCGTCGACCGTGGCCAAGTCCGTCAGTGACGTGCACGAGTCGGTGATCAAGCCGGGCTTCAGCCTGATACAAGAGAGCGACTTTGGCAATGAGACCAAGAGAGCCATGGCCCAGTTTGGTCAGAAAATGCAGGACACCGGCAAGTACGGCCACGAGACGTTCCAGACGTTCACCCGTGATGTGCAGAACAAAGGCTTCAATGGCACCGTGGAGAACTTGTTGTCCAACATTTCGGGCAACAAAGGTGCACAAGTGGACAGTGCGTTCGGGCTCGAGAGGCCCAAGGAGAAGACCAAGTTACTGTCCATCAGCAGCGAGGCATTCCAGAAGAAGGACTCCAAGGACGACGAATGGGACGATTTCTAGAGGTGAAGTGAGCCACGTGCCAATTTCAAAGTGGTTCCCGTATGTATTGGTCCAATTTATGGTTTGAGCTTATGTAGACGGAAGAAGACTCACAAAGGATTAATAATAAAGAAGTCTTCGCCGTGTACTAGTATAGTGATTCTAGAGGTTAAGAGTAATGTCTTTGAGTAGAAGGTTGGATGGTATTATAGTCCAGCAAAGAGCACTTACTGGGATATTTGCTATTTTATTCTTTTTACATTTATTCATTTAGGTCCAATTACATTTATTCATTTGTTATTAATTATCGATGCGCAGAGATTGGCCCTTGAGCCTCTTGACGTTCTCGTACTGAGCTAGTTCCTGTTGGAACAGCAAGTAGCAGTGGTAGTACGAGTCCTTTATGCCAAGACGGCGCAAGAGCAGCCACAGGAGAATCCAATCTATAAAACCCACGTCCCTGGCCACCCCTATAATAAGGTAATAAGCCACGCCGAGCAAGATTCCCACGGCAAACCCCACTGTCACCTGAGTTAGCGTATGGTAGAGCAAGTACACGCGAGAAAACGCCACGCCAATGCCCATGACTGTCAACAATACAGCGCCGGTGACCTTGCCTAGCCTCTTCATAGGCACCTGGAAGAGAAGCATGCCCACATAGTAGGCCACGAACAAGCCCATGAACTGGGAGTGGGCCGAGGGCATGCCATAACCCAAGCCAAAGGAGTTGTTACCGAAATCACGGTGGAAGTCGGGCCTGGCCTGCTTAAAAAAGCGCTTCAAGATCTTATTGATGATCTCGCCGCAGAGGTGGCCGCCCACAATGATCACTGGCTCGATCTCCCGCGTGATGAGGAACCACGATGTATAGAACACCATGATGTAGATGGGGAGAAGACAGAACTGCACACACACATTGGAGATCACGTCGCTGGGGTTATAGAGAATGTATGTGTGATCGAAGGGAACCGCCACTAAGTCCACAGCCATGTTGTGGGAGTAGTATCCACTGGTACTGGGAGTAGTAGGAGTGCACACTGGGAGTGGGAGACTGGAACTAGTGGAGTACATGCGAAACCTGCGTGAGAGCCAGACGCGACAATTATAAGCGCCAGTGGAAGGCGGTGAACCTTCTTTAAAACAATGCAAACACAAGCCACGGCCCAAATGCAATAAAGAAAAAAGTTATAGTAGCAATATTAATAATACAAGAAAAAAGGAATAATATAAAAAAAAGGAAAAATAATAATAATAAAAAAATAAAATGAAATAAAATAGTACTAATAATAACTGGGCTTTTTATGGGCCAAGCTATCGCGTGAGATTCTACAGTATAAACAAGCTAGAAGCAGTAAGATACCAGTTAGCCGACGATAAACTAGACACGTCAAGTAGTAGTCTCTTGGACTAATCCTTTATCCAACCTCCAGTAATTTATGATATTTCTGGTATTTCTGGTATTTTCTATGGATCCCTCTTTGGCCTGGTTTCGGAGAGTGGGTGCAGTGCTCATTGCTCTTTGAGCTTATGTTGAGCTTATGGTGAGCGTGCACATGTAGATTATTTCTGGTGCGGCCGTCTAACACGACTGCGACATGACTGTTTTGCAGTGCTCATCTCCAGGCTATTACCAGCAATTGCCAATACATGATAACAATGCAATTTCCATTTACGGCACTTTCATCTGCTATTCCTGATTTTGGGTTCTCCTTTTAATTTCTGGGCTCTCCTTTTAATTTCTGGGTTCTCTCTTTTCGGGTATTCTCTACGTGATCTCTATTATTAGGCTATTCTCTACCTGATTTCTGGCTATTGGGGTCTGAGACTAGTTTCTGGGTACTTAAGGGTCCGTGATTGGTCTGGGTAATTTAGGGGTTACTGTTAGTTCTTTTTTTTTTTTTTTATTCCAGTGAATTTGAAGACTGTATTTTTATCATTTTATGGAAGTTCGTAAATTTGATGACTGTATTTTTATCATCTCATGGCGGTTCGTGGATTTAAAATTCTTAAAAGCTCGCTTCCTTAGGCTCATAAATTTGTAGAAATATGGGCTCACAGTCTCGTAAAAATGGACTTTTTGAATTTGGATATATTTTTTTTTACAATTTCAAATGAATATAGATTTGACAATTGCCAACTGGAAATTTGTTTCATTTGATTGGTTCCAGTGTGTGAAAGTTTATTTGTTGTAATTTCGGGTTTACTGGTCGCAATTCGGTCCTAGTGCAATGAGCTTCCATTGCAGTGCGGTTCATTGTTAGGTGCGGTGGCTTATTGTGTTGCGATTTCCAGTGCAGACCACAACTGATTTCGTTTACTGCGGAACGGCTCGTTTGGTGCATAGACGAATGGTGGATAGTGCTCCAAGTGCGAGTCTTTTGCAGTGCGAGGTTTTTGCAGTGCGAGGTTTATGCAGTGCGACCCTTGTTACAGTGGCTTTGGCTCCCTTTGATTTTGTAGCTTCTGGACGTTTCTTCAGCTTTGAGTGTTGCCTGTAGCTTCAAGCACTTTGTGTTGTGTAGTTGCTGTCCTTCGGCCATGTCGCTTATCCTACAATAATGAATGCTGTTTGTAACATTAAGAGTCGTGAGAGAAGAGATGCAGAGGTGATTACATAGAGAGAAGACAAGATAGAGATAATAGAGATGGGAGAGATGAGATATATGAGAGAGATGAGATGTATAGAGATGAGATAGATGAGTAGTGATGGCTTGTAGCAACAATGTAGCAAATCACGAGTGTAGGAACATCACACCGGCATTCAACCGATCTGGTGCTTTTGACGGTCCCGGGCCCATCTGGCCGCATCCTTGGTTTGCTGCGAGAAGGTGAAGTTGCTGCGCGTTCTCTTGATGAACGACGTCACCCACTCCTGGCTGTAGTAGTCTTTCAACTGGCCTTCGGGGTACGACGCCGCAATATCTCCCAAGAGTCCCACGGCAGATCTCGCCGTCGACTCGTTGGTCGACATCTCCCCGTTCAACGACACGTGTTCGAGGAACTGGAAGATGGGCGTGATGAAGTTGAGGAGTTGCTGTGGGTTGTTGCTCAAGCTGCTGACAATACCAATGTAACAGTCCAACACTGCGTTCTTGACCGACGTGGCGTAATCCGTGGCATCGTACGTGGTATCCTCGGGAACGATCACCGCAAACTGCGAGCAGATGCCCATCACCACCGCCATGTATGGCTCGAACTGCTGGCCAATAACCCCGGCTATGTCTCCGAAACATGACAAAATGGCTGGCTTCAACTCTCTCTTAGACTCGCTATTGCTCAACGTGGCTCCAAGGATATCCATGAGCCCATTGAGATATGGGCCAATGGCCAAGCCCAAGGATTGCGCCAAGTCTGCCACAAGCCCCACTGCGGTGACACACGTGGGCGATTGGACATTCGACAATGCCTTGGTCAAGTATGGAACGAACGCATCCATGTACTTCAAGAAGTCAGGACCAATGGCACTGGCCACGGCTGAGATGGCAATAAATATATCCTCCTCGATCAACGCATTGGGCTCTTGTGCATCCAAAAGCTTAACGAACATGGTCATCAAGTTGTCGGCAGCACCGTGAAGGTCCGCACTAGATCTTCTTATGATTGTTGTCAACAACGACAAGATGTTGATCTGCAACTCCTCCAAAGCAGCCTTGCCATCCAAAGTGTGTGCCTGTTGCTGCAAGCCAATGGTCATTTCTAGTCTGTTGGAAACCTCGCCAGCAATGGTCTGCAAGATCGGCATGGTATCGGCCGCACTATTGGACACAAAGGCCGACAAACACTCGTAGGCAGAGGCCCTGGAGTTGAACTCGTTGTCTTGCTTGTCGGAGAGACGCATCAAAGCCGGCACAAAGGTCTCGTAGTACTTGGACATCACACTGGTCTCCTGTTGGCTTGCATCGAAGCAGAGCTGTTCAAAGAGATTCATCAACGTCCAACAACAGTTGACCGAGACCTTGGGGTGGTCATTCAAACCCTGGTGCAAAGCTCCCAACAAGGGCTCTAAATCCGTGTTCAAGTCCACGGCATTGATGGCGGCCTCTGCGATTTTGCCCAAACACCACGAAACGGTTTCCTTGACTTGGATGGTGGAGTCACTGATCAAAGCCAAGATTGGCTTCAATGCTTCCTGGATGGCTGGCTTCAACTGTTCCACATCTGGACCTTCCAAGATGGATCCAAAAGCCATCACTGCAGCCTCACGGTTTCTCCATTCGGGTACACTAATGTTGGCAGCAAAGAAGGTCAAAGTTGGTTCCACAACATACATTCCGGTGGTCAGAGCAAAGAGCTGGAGACACGAGCCTGCAGCCATGGCCACAGACCAGTCGTCATCCTCAGGATCTTCATTCTGTTTTGTTAACAAGCTCAAAAGCACAGGCAACACATCACGCGAGGCAAGGAGCGCAAAGTTGTAGGAGGTGATTTCCGGGCTCGGTTGCTCACCACGTTCAGTATATTCGTGGATCTGATAAGCGATTTCAAACTCCTCCTCACAAATAGTGGACCAGAACTCAATGGCCATACAAGCCACACGCTCATCAGAGCTTTGCATACCACTGATCGACAACACGTACAAAGCCTTTTCCATGTACAAGGACATGAATTGGTAGTACAACTGGGCAATACGGGCAAGACAGCCAAAAGCAGCGGCCTGCAACTCGGCATCGTCGGACTGGGTGGCTTCACACACCACCTGCATGATGAAGTTCCTCTCGCCCTCTTTCTGGAAGTTGAGCTTGATGAACAGCAACGAGTAGATTAAAGCATTCAACGCCGTCAAGCGCACCTGCACGGAAGGTTCTGTTGATTGGACTCCTTGTACAATGGCAATAAGGATTCCATTAGATTGCGCAATAATCTGGGGGTCAGAAGCGTCAGCACTCTCGCAAATGTAACCAATGGCCAATAAGCACGAGCGCTTGACGTTTACAGACTTATCAGACTTGGTGTTCTCGGTAATAATGGGAATTAACTCCGGCCACTCGTTGCGGGGCAACTCAATGAGCGCTATGGCAGACACCAACTGCGAGATGGACGTGGTCATGTTCTTATCGTCACCCAACAAGATCTTAACGGCCACCTCCTTGATATAGGCCTTTGTTTCCGCAGGCAAAGAAACCCACTTCACTTGCTGCTCAGCTTTTTTCCGAAGGTCCTTGGAGGTCAATTGGTTCTTCAAGCCCAAAGTGGCCAAGATCTGATTCTGGGCCTTCTCGTTGCTATAGGCCACGTCCGCCAAGTACTTCATGTACTCCTCGTACGAGTTCTCCGCAAGCTGCTGCAACTGATTCTCGGCTGTGTTTCTAGTCTGGGCGTCTTGGCCCATCATGGCGGTTTCCAAGAGATTGGCGATATCCATGCTTGCTAGATGTTGGGACTATGGGTATAGGGGAAATATATAGGAGGAAAGGGGATTCTAGGGGGGCTCAGAAAGTGGGAGTAGCAAAGCGTAGAACGTCAAGGGCCCAAGTGGCGAGAAAAGGTCGGGGGTGACTGTGCTGTTTCTGAGTGCTCAGGACGCCGGTAAAATAAATACGTGTGGTGCAATGTAAAGGAAAAACTTTCTGGGTCGTGCCGCGCACAACGCCTATCATGGTGACTTGCGCTCGGCTATGGGCCATGAGATCCGGTGGAGAGTGCGTTGTGAGCCATTGTCTGCGTGGCGTGGCCTGGCCTAGTGGTTTCTACAATGAAGGTGATATGGGTTTCAACTAGAAATTACTTTGGCTTTAAGGGCTTATTTTGTATTTGCTCTCCTGGCTTTACGCTTCCGCACTCTGCCAGTAGCTTGTGGTGTGCAGGACACCTTCTAAGTACTGTTTTGCCGTAGCTTTGGTGACCCAAACTGCTTCGGCGAGTCCAGAGTCCAGGATCTAGAGTCCAGAGTCCAGAGTCCAGATTCCAGATTCCAAGAAGTAGTACCGTAAAGTATGCTTCTTCCATGAGCCCTTGAAGTTGAAGTCCCTTAATGGTGTTCATGGTACTCATAGGTCCTCAGTCATAGTACTTCAATAAGTTCATAGTAATTCAAAAGTCTTCTAAGTCTTCCGAGTTTCTCTGAATCTTCGGAATCTTCGAATGATCTGAGTTTTTGAGGTTCCATCAGTTAGTTCTCTGGTTTCCGATCACCGTTTCTTTTTCTTCAATGGATCGTACTTTGATGCCACTTTTTTTAGCCTCTCTCAACCACAGAGTGCAAATCTGTAAGTGTTTCATCCTTGGGTATCGTGGAGTAGTTTTCCGAGGCTTCTTGTGTGGCCTCCAGTTCAGCAACGGAGTGCTGGGATAAATGTGCAGCGGAGTGATGAGATGAGTGAGCGACAGAGTATTGCGATGAATGGACAGATGCTCCATCTTCGTCGGGCTTGACGCTGGCCCTTTTGTAAGCATCTAATTTCTGGAGCATGAGTCTTTCCTTGGCCTTCAATTGTGCAGCCTTTTGCTCCAACATCGCTGCCCGGTTGGACAACTCCTTTGCGCTGGCAATCTCCATCTCCTCTAGCTTCTGCTGTCTCTCCAAGATACGCTCGTGTCTGATCACATAGGGCACGGTCTCAGAGATATGCCGCAACTGGTGTCTCTGCGGAGCAATGGACATTCTCTTGAAAGAGGCGTCGTTGGAATCCGCACGGTTGGTGGAGGCATTAGAAATCGTTGACTTGTACGACTTCAAAGAAAGGATTTCCAAGTTGGGCGAATCCACAAAAGTCTCGTTTTCGTCGAGGAGCATGGACTTTTGTTGCTTGGAGTCCGATGATATCTGCGAAGAAGTGTCGTTTCTATCGTGGGCATCGAGCTTCAAAGAGGTTTCGTTGGCGTCGGTCAACTGGGCCAAGTTTGACATGGAAGGAACAGCGGCCAGCATGTTGTTGCTCTCGTCAACCTTGGATCGCGCAAAGGAGGCGTCATCCACATCTTCCGTTCCCGTGACGGTACTCAACCGGTCTGTTCTGTAGGTTTCATATAAGAAGTCGTGGGTCAAGTCCTTGAGGTCTTGCAAATGGGAGCCCAAGATGACCGATTTCAACACCGAGAAGTCGCTGTATTCAGGATTGTTGACATCCACCAAGCCCCAGGGATACTGTCTTGCTTTAATGGTTTTTGTTTCACCCGTGATCGTGTCCCTGATCTCAAAGTCTTGTTCGGAAGCCACCACTGCAAACGGCTGCAACTTGGCCAAGAACTTGCACTCTTCGATCAACTCGGAATCTTCTTCCTGGTCGTAGTCGTCCATGAAGTTGTCAAACTGGAAAATCGGCACGTTGAAGCGCTCGATATCGATTTTGATTTGTTTTTTGAAGTGCAGTAACTCGGTCTCGGTGAAGGTATCAGCTCTGCCCACCACCGGAATGATGTTGACGAAGCGGGCCAATCTCTTCATACAGACAATATCAAGCTCGCGTAAGCCGTGGCCCGTGGGAGTGATGAAGTAGAGCAACACGTGGACTCGGGTATCAACGAAGCGGGGGTTTCTCCGGATGCGGGTCTCCTCAGCCAAAACAAGGTCGAACTGCTGCTTCAAATAGTTCTCGATCTCGGAGAAACACATGTTATTATCCAAATTGTCACCGAAGCCAGGCGTATCGATGATATTTAAGTTCAACCGCACATTGTCTTCATCCACCAACTCGACATTGGTCTCGGTCAAGGCAATGCCCGGCTCCTCATGGGCCGACAGAGGCTCGAACTCGTTGCGTGCTAGTATGGAGGTATTTGGCAAAGAAACCGCATGGGCCAGAGTAAACGAAAGCGTTTTTGTTTCTGCTGCACTGGCGCCTTCATAGGTATGGGTCATGATTTTCCGGTTCAACATGCAATTGACAAAGGTGGACTTACCTGTGCCCAGCTCACCGGCCACCATGAAGGTAAACTTGATGGCCTTTTTGGCATCCTTTCTGTAGTTGATCATGGGGGACGAGCCGGAAAAAGAGGGCAGGTTGAAGCTGTAATCCATGATGAAAGGTGTGGTTCGTAGTTGGAGGAGAGCTTTGTTTGACGTGCCTTTTTTCCTACACTCAAAGCTTCAATGTGCATGCGTGCACGCCAAGTGCGAATATCTACGCGAGCACCTACGGCGACGTGCTACGGCGACCCTCGAGCAAAGAATCCGCGAATTTCTACTACAATGGTCCAGAGATGAAACAGCCTCACGTGACGCCTGCCCATGGGGTTTCACCTCTGAATGTAAGTATCAGTCAGTCAAGTATAGAAAACTTGTCATGAAATAGTCTTCATGCAGTAGTCTATGCATATACGGAACCTTCTCCTCTTCTGAATGGAAGGGTCTACGACTAGGAGCCTGAACACGGCTTTTTCCGGGATTTTAAAAAAAACTTGGTCTTACCCTTTGATGCCACCAAAGATATAGTAAAGTCCTCAAAGTCAACGGAATAAGCAAGAAGTACGGATGGTGTTCATGGAAGCAGGGCTCATAACCCGACTAGCAGTTTACTTTCATGAACTGAAACCTGATTTCAATATATTGGCATTGCTTTCTGGAGAATCATGAAACCATTGAGAAACTAAGCTCATGATAAATTCTAATCTGATGCTTTGGTTGAACTCTGAGTCTGAATCTATTGTAGACTGCTATGGAGTAGTATAGTGACCAGTACACCCTAAGATGTACCACTTGTATACTTATAAAGGGACAAGGCTATAAGACGTTATTGACATTATTGACAGTGTAAGATAATAGTAGATAGAAGCCAAAGAAGAGATTTCCGAAAAATGGTGAGATTTCCGAAAAAGCTGGCTTTCAAATGTTCTTCGATTCAGATTGACAGAATAACGTAGCACATTATGGTGAATATATTAGACAGTATAGAGTATATTTTGTATTAGATAGCATTAGATAAATTGACAGGATATAGACCTTAAGAATAACTGTATTGCCTGTGANTATTAGACAGTATAGAGTATATTTTGTATTAGATAGCATTAGATAAATTGACAGGATATAGACCTTAAGAATAACTGTATTGCCTGTGACAAAGAGATGGGAGCTCATGACAAGAACGGAACCTTCGAGTTAGTTGAATTACCAAATGAAGGAAACCAAAGGTTCCAAAAAGGTTTCAAAAAGGTTCCAAATGGGTATTCACTAAAGGAGAAGCAAGTATATAAAGCAAGAGCTGTGGCTTGGTAAGACTTGTGGCTTGGTAAGACTTGTGGCTTGGTAAGACTTGTGGTATTGGGTAACTTCCAGAAAGAGGGTATTGATGATCAAGAAACATTCTCACCCGTCTATAGGTTTGAAAGCTTAAGAATGGTCTTAGCCATTGCAGTAAACGAGGCTACATTCAAACAGGAAAAGAACACTTA
>NKZZ01001898.1:0-19314 GCA_002370815.1 Metschnikowia hamakuensis | reverse complement strand
GAGCTGCTGCTGCTAAAGAAGCTTACACAACTAGGTATTTATGAATCATACAGATAAAGCACTATAATTAGAGCAATGGCAATGTCTTGGTGGTGGTGACACGGAGATCCCAAAAACTTGTTGTTTTGAGCTTTGCAGCTCTCATTGGCATCTTGAGCCTTTGTCCATACTCGTTCTCCCAGTCAGTCTTGACTTTTCGAAAAGTGTCCTTGGTTTCGAGATCTATCCGATCGACGAACTGTTCCAACTGAGGCCCCAGCATGGTTCCCCTTATGCCTGATTCTCGGGCACACTTCTCAGTCTCCAGCAGAGATGTGGTGTCAATAATAATCTCGTGGTTTGTCAGACTTAGGAATGGATATCTTGGTGTTTCAGTGGTGACGTTTTGGCAGTGAGAAGATGTTCCAACTGAATACCAATTAATGGTATTTTGTGAGCTTCTGGGTCAAAGTATGAAAGTTCAAGTGGAAGAAGTCGAAAAAGGCCAAATGCTCACATTCGGCCGGCTTGCTTAAGGTGGTATCTTCAAGAGGTCCTGGGGTGGTGGTGCCCAAAAGGTCACTGATAACAAACAATAAAGACTTTATGGTCCTTTATGATCCGAAGGAGAAGAGGAGACAAACGGAGTGAAATTGGTTCAGGCTCGGCGAAATAAAGACACTTGTCTGATAATTTGCGGGATGCAGAACATGGAAGGCCAAGCAGCAAAGGCAAAGGCAAAGGCAAAGGCAAAGCCATTGGTTTAAAGGGACGATTCAGAGTCTTGGAATTTAGAGTCTTGGACCCAGAGACTTAAAGTCCAGAGATTGGGAAACCCAGACTTTATGTGATTCAGGTTTTTCCGGGTCCAATGGTGGCCACTACCACCATGAGTATCTTCTCCGCTGGACAAGCCGATCAAGGATATGGTTTTGACAGTATACCACCCCCCAATTGATTTTTAATCGTCCCTTTATGAAAAGCCTTTCAGCAAAAGCTGGGCCTAACTCCGTGGCTCTGCCTTATTTCGTGCATACAAGGCCCAATTCTGCAGGACCAGCCCCAACGGCTGTCCAAACCAATTCACAACCAACTCCGGACCTGCAACCCTAAAAAAATTGCCCGATATGGATATCTTCGACTTCCAGGTCCCCGATTTGCTTCCCACGCCCAACCACACCATCAATTTAGAGGAATGGACCTTTTTAAAGGTTAAGGACTCGCACAAAATCATAAGAGCTCTTTACCTGTCAATCGTTATTGGGTCAAGAAGGAAGACGGAAGGAAGGGGAAAAGGAAGACGGAAGGAAGGGGAAAAGGAAGACGGAAGGAAGGGGAAGAGAACCTAGTCCATCCAATCTTCTTGTCGAATCCTAAGGTCCACATGAAACAACACCATGACAAATCTCTAGTCAAGCTTTAGAGTAGCGGCCCTAGACGTTTCAATCCTATGACATCATTAAATCCACATTCCCATTTTCCCACATTCCCATATTCCTTCTTTGTTTATGGGAGGACCAATCTCATGATCATCAAAGTTGCAAAAGACCATAGCAGCTTCTACTGAGGCAGAGTTCTAGTCTAGCCTCTGGTCTCTAGCCTCTAGCCTGGTCTCTAGCCTAGTCTCTGGTCGTTAGATATGCAGATCAATTTGTAGTATTGGTAGATCTAGATATATCATGTTAAATTATGTTAAACCGGCAATAGAAGGATTCTTTAAATCAAGAGATTTAATACTAAACCATAGTAAATTATCAAACAGATATTCTCATCCAAAAATGGCGTCAAAAATGGCGTTAGAATAGAAGGTGGGCCTCGAGAAAAATGGAATGGAAAAAAAAATTGCGTGCTCGGGAGAAGGTGCGAACGGGTCTCTTTTATAGTTCGCATGGCTGCAAAACATGAAACACCCCTTTTCGAGCGCATGCATGCGCCGCGAACATATAACATCGCCATAACTTAAGGATAACGTGGATGTTCCCCGGAGACTACAAGGAGGGGAATCCCCGGCTTCATGATACAGAGAGAAAACGTACGCTTAGTATTGAGTGATGCAATTGTTCATATCATGGCATTTGGGAGTTGTTTAATCTATGGTGGTTGTAACAATAGTAGCATCCCTTATATTACAATTAGGTGGTAATAATTGGTAACATAAAGTTCTACTTATGCAGCGAATGTGGCGGGATATGGCTCTTTTATATATGTTTTCACGCATGCGCGCGCGGATGCGCGCGCGCATCCGCCCTCTTAAATTGCAACCATTCAAATCGCGCATTGCTCAATATATAAAGAGCCCCGCCCCTCGCATTATTTTTACAACCCACTTTTTATCTCTACAGCCCTCCTTCCAAATTTATATCCATCTTACACGGAGTATTGCTTTACTAGCAGTATCTTACTAGGGAATTATAGTGTTATTATCAGTATAATGAATGACTAGACTCTAGAAGCTAGTCTAGGATCTGGTTCTATTCTGGACTCTATTCTAGGATTCAGTCTCTAGTCTATTCTAGGTTCTATTTCATGGGATCTTTGAAGGCAACCGAGAGGTGGTCTGGTGAGGAATTTTATAAAGAGTTAAAGGAACAAAGGATTATACCATGCAAATTTGGAGTCGATAAAGTCTTCACCAATGTTCAAAAACGGATCAAAACTTGTTGGAATAAAGTATGCAGTTGTTTTATTAATACGTTACCAGATTCCCAGATTCCCATTTCACTATCTTACCAGATTACCATTTGGCCATATTCCCATATCACTATTACTTTACTACCAAATTACCATGTTAAAATGTTACTATTCCTATTTTCCCATATTCCCATGATACCAACTTACCAAAAAACAGTATTCCCATGTTACTATAGAAATATGCTTTCATGTTACCAATTACCAGCTTCCCATCTTACCGAAGAGAGAAGGAAGGAGGAGGAAGAGAAGAGAAGAAAGAGGAAGGAAAGAGGAGGAAGAGAAGGAAAAAAGAAGAAGAAGGAAAGGGAAAAAGAGGAGTGAGAGGTGGAGACGCGGAGATTAGAAACTGGAGGAATGTATAGGAAATGCTACTGTCGACTCCAAACTCCAACTCCGATCAAAGCGAATGTCGAAAGTCGAAATTTGAATGTCGAATGTTGAGTGAAAATGCATGACTTGAGTTTCTGGTTTCACCGGGAAAACCGTTGATGGTTTTCCAAGGAATTGAGTATTTCTTATTTTTGTCTTCGTCTTCGTCATCGTCATCGTCTTTTTTGTTTCTTGTTTTCCTTGATTTTCTTCGCCTTGAAGATCACTGCCTTGGACAGTGATTCCAAGATCCTCGGCCCCTGAGGATCAGTTCGTTTACCTTGAACGGGTTCTATTAGTCGAGAAAGCGGCAGGCTCGATGTCTGCGGTGTTTTTGATTCTTCCCAGATTACAAGATCCTGGGGACTTGAACATCATCCACCTGGCTTTTTGAAGTTCGTCGTTGACAATTGTGCTCCAGTTGAGAATGGGGTCTTCGACCAAGAGGTTTACGTCAAGTACTTGACTGAGCTCATCAAGGTCGACAATATCGTCGGTAACTTCGGTGATCACATCTCCAGGCCCACCGAGGAGGGAAACAGTGTTGTTCTTGTCTCCACTGTGAACTTCTTTGGTAAGTACTTGAAGTGCTTGATCGGGGCCAAACTTTTTTGTTATGAATGGCCACGTGATTTCGTGGAGTTTATCATAAAAGAAAATTAGCTTTTTACCAAAAGGTCAAAAGGTCAGGCACACCGGAGTTCTTGGGTATAGTTGAACATATGTCCTGCATACTGAAACTTAAGAAGAGGAGAATATACTCCTCAGTTTCGAATGCGGGGAATACAGATGAATCACGGAGGCAAGAACCACTCTGGATATGAAGAGTACCACTGGCGGACCAGTGGAGCATCTGGAACAAGATCCGAAGGAAGAACCAATGAGAGAGAGTCATTCAGGGGCGATAACTCCGACAAAAGGGCGATAACTGTTTCCTCGGAGTTATCACTGGCCAATCACAGCCCTCTGATAGAATCACGCATGGGGGATATAAGCTTCCGGGTGGCGTTGTCAAAAGAGGGTGGTGAAAAAAAGGGTGGAAGTTCTGAGAAGCGGATTTGGCTGCAATTTATATTCGCACGCCCCGCGCGTTTCAGATTTGTGCCGCCACAAAACCGCCTGTTTTCGCGGTATATAAATAGGCGATCCCCCCCAGTTTTTTTACAGCGCAATTATACTTTTCTCTTCCTTGAACTATTCTCCGACAAATCTAGGCCATTCAGTTGGATATAACGCGGGAAATCCCTTCAGTTCAGCTTGTGATAAGAAATAAGATTCAAAGGTTATATAAAGTACACCCTAAGATATACCAGAAGCAATAATGCAAGCAGAGAAATGAAGAAGCATTAATACAAGCTGAGAAATGAAGAAGCATTAATACAAGCAGAGAAATGAAAGAAGTTCCATACTTACCAGAGTTGATATTGTTATCCAACGAGACTCACGTGCCAGATTATATAAGCGGTTATACAAACGCGCATCAGACTCCAGCCCAAGAGATCTTCCCATACTCACCAGATAACATATGGATATAAAGTGATCTTTCATCCTGGGAGAGATTGCTTATAGAAAATTGTCATTGCTTCGTCATCGTCATCGTCATCGTCTTCGTCTTCGTTTTTTGTTTCTTGTTTTCCTTCATTTCGTCGTTTTGTTTCTTGTTTTCCTTGATTTCTTCGCCTTGAAGATCACTTGCTTAGAGACGGTGTTTCCAAGATCGTCGACCGCTGAAAAAATATGTTGATGGGTGTCAATATTTTTTGTTATGAATGCCCAGGTGATTTCGTGGAGCTTATCATAAAAGAGAATTACTCTGTTACCAAAAGGTACCAAAAGGTCAGGCATACAGGAGTTCTTGGGGTACTTCTATAATAACATGCCTTCGGTATACGAATTAGGGATCTGGAAATCCAAGATGAAGACTTTATTACCAACTTGATTTTATCAAATTCTGTGAGTGACGATTGGTTTCTGGTAAGATTTCATTTTGCAGCTTCCCAAGTCGTTAAGTATGGGATTACTTAATCACCATGGGGTTATATGCAGGCCGATTTATTTATTAACTATGGGATTACCATAGTTTTTATATACAGTCGGACTTATCTGCTATGGTCAAATCACTCCATCAAAGAAATCTCCATGGGCCAAGTGTTTGGTCTAAATTGAAAATTCAGTCATGATGTTTTTGGTACTCGCACGACCGAGTCTAGAACCCCATACAAAAGGATCCGGTTCTTGGCAAAGAGAATCATTGAATACAGAGAAAGAGATTGGAAATCTGAAAATGGAGAATAAAAAAGATGTGTTTATTCTTGATGTCTCTATACACTCCGGGCTCTTATATGCACTCTCATACACTTTCTGGCCCTATACTTTCCTATTTTAAAACTAAACTACTATTCAAGTGGTCACGTGGGGCCATTAGTATTACTGATTTAATGTATATTAGTAGGTGATTGTGATTAGGTTTGTCGTTTGTCTAATGGTTTGTCTAATGTCGTTTGTCTAATGGTTTGTCTAATGTCGTTTGTCTAATGTCGTTTGTCTGATGGTTTGTCTAATGTCGTTTGTCTAATGGTTTGTCTAATGGTTTGTCTAATGGTTTGTCTAATGGTTTGTCTAATGGTTTGTCTAATGTCGTTTGTCTAATGGTTTGTCTAATGTCGTTTGTCTAATGTCTCTGTAATGTCTCTGTAATGTCTCTGTCTAATCAAGTACCGTTTACCGTGAGGATATGCGCTTTGGAAGCCGGGGCCTGCATATAGCCGGGCTCTGGCCCAAGGAAGCGCAGCGCCCCGACCCGTTGGCCGCGTTGTTGGCCACGTCTATGGCTGCGTCTTTGGCTGTGCGACCATGCAATTTTGCGACTGTGCGTGCGAGCAACACTGCCTGGATGGCCCCAAATTTTTCCCTCGTTTACAAAATTGTGGCCCACCCGCGTCTATGCACTCCCTGCAGATGGCACCATTTTTGCTGCACCTCGTATGGGCTCATATATAACAAGCCCATTCCCAGGGAAGTGCAAATGTTATCTAAACATACCACACCAGATCTGCTTAGAATCATTCTATTCTGATCTTCTCGCTACAACACTCAATTAAGCTACAACACTCAATCAAGCTACAACACATAATCAAGCTCCAAGCCAGAAACTGAATCCGCTAAAACGCTAGAACGCCAATCACCTAGCTATTGTTTTAAAGCCACACCCCGCTACCCCAACCCTCGAATCGCCTCGCTGTCCCTTGCAACTTCCACATGTACACCACACTAACTACCAAGACGTCACTCCTTATGTTGGGATACTTGGCGGCGTCCACCACGTTGCCCTTTTTCTTCTCCTATAAGGAGACCCGTGGAAACTTGGTGTACACCAAGGGCCACACCAGCGCCCGCTCTCTCTTCAACAAGATCTAACCATGATAATTGATTATTGATGGTTAGTTGATGTATTGTTGGATCATTGATTTATTGATGGATGGCTTGATCGGCCTGGAGCTGGTCTTAGTCATTTCCAATGAGTCCTCTAATCTAGTACAAGGTCTAGATCAATATACTAATAAATAACGACTGATAATTGAACAGAAGGAGAATGTTAGTATATCTGCAAAAGTCACGATGTACACTGACCAGAGAAATAGGAACTTGGTCATGTGACGTTGGTCATGTGACCATACCTTTGGGAAACCACACTGGAGATGAGAACTAGTCACGTGACAAGGAGAAGCCAAAGGGCCAGGAATCATCAACATTCAGCTAGTCCATCCCAATCCCAATATTCACAGGACTCATTACTAGCATCTTTTGCATTACTAGTATCTTCCTTACCAATCACAATTGTCCATTATTACCCAAAAGGTTATGGCTTGGTTTGAGATCCACGATACAATTGACGAGGACCTTCAATGTCTTCTTGGAAATCTCCATGTTACTCATCAATAATATGAGGAGGTATAATAAGCATATGGTAAAGAGTATAAATCCATGGAAGTGTATATATAAATGATGTATAACTTTATGGATTTTTATCCTTTCTTCTCTATCTTCAAAAGGGCTTGTCTTCACGGTCTCTTCAAAAGGGCTTGGATTCACGGTCTCTTCAAAGGGGCTTGGATTCACGGTCTCTTTAAAGGGCTTGGATTCACGGTCTCTTTAAAGGGCTTGGATTCACGGTCTCTTCAAAAGGGCTTGTCTTCACGGTCTCTTCAAAAGGGCTTGTCTTCACGGTCTCTTCAAAAGGGCTTGGATTCACGGTCTCTTTAAAAGGCTTGGATTCATGGTCTCTTCAAAAGGGCTTGGATTCACGGTCTCTTCAAAAGGGCTTGGAAATCACTAATCACGGCAGTATAAAGCCGCTTCCTTCGTTCTCGTGATCATGTATGGAAAAATCCTTCGAGAACCAGAAAAATCAATTCAAACTCTAACCGCTAATAGTCTTAAAAACTTGCAGTCAATTTCAAGACGTCAAGAAATGTAAAGATATGGCGCCATTTCCCAAAGCCACCATTATCCCATTTTTTGATTCCAAGCCATGATAGTATAATATGCATTTCTTTAAGCTGACTCATTGATTGTTCTATAGTGGATGATTGTGTAGGCATGACTGAAGTGTCTTGAACAAGAACATTTTAGGATGGCAACGTTGTAAAAAGGTTTCGAGTATGGCACCGCTGTAAAAAGGATTTGAGTATGGCACCGAAAAAGGATTTGAGTATGGCAAGACCGGTTGTAAAAAGGGGTAAAAAGGGGTAAAAAGGGGTGAAAAGGTTGTAAAAAAAGTTGTAAAAAAAGAGGGAAATGTACCGCACTTATATACTTTCGGGAAGGCCGCGTTTATTTACTTTTGGGGAGGCCGCATTTATATAGTTTTGGGAAAGAGGGGAAACCCCTCACTTTTGGTTTTGTGAACATCGCGGGGGGTTATGCGTTTTGCAGCCACCGCACATTTTACTATATAAGTACCGCGTCCCCCCCCCCTGTACAGCCACTACTATTTTCTACTTTTTTTTCTTCAAAACATTTACGCAAAATGCAGACCAAGGGAACTTGGCCATCCTGGCATTCATGAGCAATTGATTAAATACATGACTGATCAAATACATGACTAATCAAATGTATGACTGATCAAATACATGACTAATCAAATGTATGACTGATCAAATGTATGAATGACCATAGAAATTACTACCCTCCTCCGTTTGGGTGTTTTCACACCAGATCCTGGTTCCTTTGGCAAATATAACTTTATTGGACCAGGAGAGGTTAGTTTTCTGGCGACACAATGGTTCGAAATTGCTGAAACTTGGCACACTCCTTGTTGGCAGGAGTACCAATGAGCTGTCCAAATGTGGTGGAGCTGCCGTTGCTGGAACATTAAAAAGAGACCCAAGCGGACCAGCAGGTAAGGATCAACAGGTAAGTATCTGCAAAAAAGGCCCAACGCAAATGACCATTGTTTCTCTCGAAACTAAACAAAAGAACAAAAGTGGTTTCTTAGATTCCTGGAATTCTGGCGGTCCCAATGGATACTTTAAAAGTGGAAATCCATACCGCAATTCTTCAACGATGCAATTGTGCTAACCCCATTTCAAGAATGCTATTGACAATATACCAAAATGTGAATTCAGGTTATTATTACATGATAATGAGTTAAAGATCTGTTAAAGAGGAAAAAAAGAGGTACCTAAGATGATCCCAGCAAAAGGAGCATTTGGACATTTTACCTATTCAACTATACTTTCTTAGTCTTGACCGTTGAGTATCTCTACTCTACTATTACACTATGGTCTGGTATAGTGTACTGTGGCCGCTTCTTGCAACACTCATCCGTTCGTTATATACAGGTGACATCGGTTCTTCCATACATTCAGAAATCCCAGTCAGTTCCTAGTCTCCAGATCTTTGTCCAGATCTCTGTCCGGTGAGGCTCTATGCCTTGTTCCATGCGGCATCCTTGAACAAGTCCTTGGAGTTGGTGGCGCCTGTGGCGATGTTATAAATGATTTGTTTCTGAGCAGTGTGCAAATTGCCGGCTCTGGTCACCTCCCTATGGGCCTGGGGCACGGCCAGGTCTCCCTGTGGAGCCAGGGTGATGGTTTCGGGCTCGCCCTTAACCACACGTCTGATTCGGTCCGCAAGCACTTGTTGGTCAATATCCAACGAGTAGTCCTTCTGCAAAATGAAGTCATTTCCAGCATACTCCTCGTCGATGGTGTCGATGATGGCCTTGGGGAGCTTATAGGGGTACTTGGAGCGGAGAAGCGTTTCCTTGGCCACCGCAGCCACCCGAGACCCCGTGTGGAGTCCCACCAGCGCTATTTTGCCGTGGAAAAAGACATCGCCGTTGACCTGGGGATTATAGGGGGTTTCCACAAGTTGCTTGGGCACGATGCTTTGGGAACTGCCGCTTTCTTCGCCTTTTCCTGCATGACTTCTAGCTCCGTCTCTTCCACCAGCATTGGCCCTATTCCTGGTTGGACCCCGTTCTCCGTTCTGAGCTCTTTGACCTGTTCGAGCCCTTTGCCCCGTTTGACTCCGTTCTCCATTTTGGGCCCTGGCGGTTCTAGGCCCATTTCTGAACCCGTTGTCCCGAACTCGGTCCGACCCAGGCCCATTTTCCCGGCTCCTCTCGGCGTTCCTCTTGAACGTATTGCTACTCAACGGATGGTCCTTGACCACAATCTTGGACGTATCCATGGCCGGACTCCCACCAAACCTCCCGTGACTTCCCATGCTTTTAGCGCTGTTTTGGTCCTTGGTGACTTTCTCCCGCTCCACCTTGGCGTCGTTCAACGTGTCGATTTTCTGCATCAATTTGGATAAGAAAGCATGTTGATGGGGCTGCTCCGTGGAGTACAACCGGCATGCACGGACCAGTCGGGGGATTCGGATCATCATTGGTGGAGAAAACTGAAGCTTTTTCTCTCGCACTTTGACTTAAGGGCCACACCCGTACACCACCCTCCAGTCACCACATTAAGTATCAATTCCATAAAAATAACACAACTAATAGGGTAAATAACTAATTAGTCTCTGATGGAGTTGATTTATTATTACGTTAATTCTGAGGTGGTGGATGTGGGCAGATTAATTAGGGGTTCGGTGTATTGGGGGTATATGCAGGACGCTTAAGTGTACGCTTTGTTTTTCTCTAGTACACTACAAACAGAAGGCAACATGAACAGTAAAATAAGCTTATAGTAGATAAGTAATAACAGGGAACCTAATAATGGTAGATTATGGCCCTATATTTTAATATCCTGCATATAGGCACAAAATGAATTTTCATGGTTTAATTGGACCTGAATTTTTTTCTGTAGCCTTATGAAAATACTTCAAGCTTCGAAGTTTTCCCCAAACCAAAATCAAGTGTTTTATGGTTGTTTTGGAATTTTCAGGGTCCCTAGAATTATGTATATGTTGTGCAGGAACAGGAAAAATGTACGAAATAGGCAAAAATACCCCGGAAAAAAAAGAAACAAAAAAAATGGTTTTGAAGTAGCATGGAAAAAGCTTAAGATTTCCGTTTTAGGAATTGTTGAGCCCGAAATTTATTACACTGGAGAAAGGTAAGGGAGAATGGGGGAAATGATGGGTAGAACCGAGTGTCCATGGTAAAAAGCCTCAATGCAACGCCTTTGTTTCGCAACGGATTTTTTTCAAAATAGGTTCATTTGAAAGCGGCAATTTCGGACCCCAAGATTCCCAAATTAGAGCCATATAACTTAAAAATGGCAATTGTTACGTCCCCAACCAATCTATTCCCGCCGCGCACTGCATACCTCACTCCAGTACTCCACACTCCATTTTCCAGACTATTTTTTTAATTTTTTTTCTGATTTTTTTTTTTAATTAAATCAATAGATTGAATTAAGAACCACAAATTGGGCCGCTTTTTTTTTAGGCTCATTGGGTTTGGAATGACTTTGGGCTCTTGATTTAAAACGTCCGGGTTGGACCGTTGTGTGCAGGACGCCTAGGGGTCAGTTTCCAAGGTTCCAGCAACGGTATACAAACCATATTTCAGAGTTCAGAAGTGATGGTAGGTGGCACAAAGCTTGTCAAATTTCAGCCAATTTGAACCAGTACAAGACCATTTAAACTAGTGAACTGTGTGTATGCTATATACAGGATTAGTGCTAGTATGCAGTACCATAAAACAGTAGCACCACTAGACACTAATCTATAGTACCACGGTATTACCGAATTTATAATATTACAGTACTTTTAGTATTACCAAATTTATAGTATCTAGTATTTTATAGGAATTATAGGATTTTTCAGTACTTTCACTATATGCACTACTTGCACCAGAGCCTACTTAAGGCCCCATTTACACCATTTTACACTTTTTTACCGGGAATTTTACAGAAATTTCGGGGCAATTTCCTCCACTTTATCATACGACTTTTAAGCTATTTTTCCACTTTTTTCCACTATTTTTAGCCTTTGTTACACCATTTTGAGCCATTTTAAGCCATTTTAAGCCATTTTAAGCCATTTTTAAATCCATTATAAACCGATCTTACACTCTTTTTACCCTCTTTTTACACCATCTTTTGAGCCAATAGAGAGACTTTTTTACCCTCATTTTACACTTTTTAAACACCATTTTTGGGGCAATTATCACTTCTTTTTTATCAGTTTTTACCCTCTTTTCTTACTATTTTCGCACTCTTTTCGCACTCTTTTTACCCTCTCTTCACACCATTTTTAGACCATTTTTACCCTCTTTTTACCCTCTTCTTACACTCTTTTTATGCCTTTTTTCACCTATATTTTAACCTTTTTTATACCATTTTAGGGACAAGAAATCCTTCTTTTTGAAGAGATTTTTTGACCATTTTTACACTCTTTTTACACCTTTTTATACCATTTTTACACCGTTTTTACACCATTTTTAGACCATTTTTAGACCATTTTTGCACTCTTTTTGTCCTCTTTTTATCCTCTTTTTATACCATTTTTTCACTTTTTCTAAACCATTTTTATGCTTTTTTTACACTTTTTTTACACCATTTTTACACTCTTTTTGTCCTCTTTTTACACTTTTTCTAAACCATTTTTAAGCCATTTTTAAGCCATTTTTAAGCCATTTTTTCACCTTTTTATACTCTTTTTTACACCATTTTTAAGCCATTTTCCCACCTTTTTGAAACTCAATTTACACCTTTTTTATACTCTTTTTACCCCATTTTTATGCTTTTTTTATACTCAATTTACCCCATTTTTAAGCTTTTTTTATACTCTTTTTACACCAAATTTACACCTTTTTGATACTCTTTTTATACTCTTTTTATATGATTTTCCCACCTTTTTTTTATCATTTTTTCACTCTTTTTACACTTTTTTTGGGGCAATTAAAACAACTTTTTGCACTCTTTACACCAATTTTCTCCACTCATTTTACACCATTTTTATACTTTTTTTGGGGCATTTGAAACCCTTTTTTGCACCTTTTATACTCTTTTTTACCCTTATTTTGCACCTTTTTCACATCAATTTCCACTGATTTTTTACCCAATTATTCCTCAAAAACACACCAAAAACACACCAAAAACACACCCTTTTTGACCCTAATTTATACCCGATTTCAATGATTTCACGATTTCACTTTTTCCACGATTTCAACGATTTCACGATTTTCACGATTTTCACTTTTTCACTTTTTCACGATTTTCACTATTTTCACTTTTTCACTATTTTCACTTTTTCACTTTTTCACTTTTTCACGATTTCCACGATTTCCCCTATTTGGTCACCTTTTCACGCCGTCCTTAAAAAATACCACCAATTCAAACCGATTAACCGACCGATTAACCAATTCACTGATTAAGGGAACCGATTGAATCAATTCCAGTGGAAAGCAAATGCAGGAATGGCGGGGAATTGAACAGCGTAGTTAATTAGGAAATTGAATGTCATAGTTAATTAGGGAATTGAATGTCATAGTTAATTAGGAAATAGAATGTCATAGTTAATTAGGGACTAAGGGGTTGGAGTAGAGATTGGTGTAAATGAAGGGGTGGGTAAATGAAGGGGTGGGTAAATGAAGGGGTAGGTAAATGAAGGAGGGAAGGGACGATTTAATAGGCTCGTGGAGCGCGGAAGGGTAGGAGTACATATAAGACATGGGCGTGCGGTTACCACAGGCCTCAATGGCCAATCACCATGCGCAAACCAGACCATTCTCCGGCCGAATCTGGTTGATTTTTCGCGCGCCCGCCTCTCACTCCAATATATTACTCAAACAATTTTCCCCGTCCTCTTTTTCTTCCTCCACTAGACTTTTCCCACTCTAATAAGTCGCCATGTTGTCAGCTCGTTCTGTCTTACGTACTGCCGCCCGTGCAGCTTCTGTTTCGAGAATGCGTCTTGTATGTATCCAATTGCCATCCCCGCCAGGCCTTGCCACGCTTCGTCCAGCTTCTTGTCCATGCCAATTTCAACTTTAATCTTTGGTATCTTTGGTCCATCATTGGTCCATCATTGGTTCTTTATTGGTCCATCATTGGTCCATCATTGGTTGCTGATGTTCTTCGACTGTTCCGGTTGATTCCCGATTGGTTGCTGATTGGTGAATGGCCCATATTGGTGATTTCCAATTGGTTGATTGGTGATTCCATTGTAAGGGTGCCCTCTTGGTGATTCCCGATTGGATGGTGCCGTCTGGTGCTTCCATTGTATTGGTTTCTGAATGGTGCTTTATCATTTCATATACTAACATTAGGCTCGTCCAGCTATGACTGCTGTTCGTCACGCTTCTGCCAAGGCTGCCCCTACTGAGGTCTCGTCCATCTTGGAGGAGAGAATCAGAGGTGTTTCCGAGGAAGTCAACTTGAACGAAACCGGTAGAGTTTTGTCTGTCGGTGACGGTATCGCCCGTGTCTTTGGTCTTAACAACGTCCAGGCCGGTGAGTTGGTCGAGTTCTCCTCCGGTGTCAAGGGTATGGCCTTGAACTTGGAGGCTGGCCAAGTCGGTATCGTCTTGTTCGGTTCCGATGCTTTGGTCAAGGAGTCCGAGCCCGTCAAGAGAACCGGAAAGATTGTTTCCGTTCCTACTGGTCCTGAATTGTTGGGCCGTGTCGTTGACGGTTTGGGTAACCCAATCGATGGTAAGGGTCCTTTGAACAACTCCGCCACCGCCAAGGCTGAGGTCAAGGCCCCAGGTATCTTGCCAAGAAGATCCGTCCACGAGCCAATGCAAACCGGTTTGAAGTCCGTCGATGCTTTGGTCCCAATTGGTAGAGGTCAAAGAGAGTTGATTATCGGTGACAGACAAACCGGTAAGACCGCCGTCGCCTTGGACACCATCTTGAACCAAAAGAGATGGAACAACGGCTCCGACGAGTCCAAGAAGTTGTACTGTGTGTACGTTGCCGTGGGTCAAAAGAGATCCACTGTTGCCCAATTGGTCAAGACCTTGGAGTCCCACGACGCCATGAAATACACCATCATTGTGGCTGCCACCGCTTCCGAGGCTGCTCCTTTGCAATACTTGGCTCCTTTCACCGCTTGCTCCATCGGTGAGTGGTTCAGAGACAACGGCAGACACGCTTTGATCATCTACGATGACTTGTCCAAGCAAGCCGTGGCTTACCGTCAATTGTCTTTGTTGTTGAGAAGACCACCAGGAAGAGAGGCTTACCCCGGTGATGTTTTCTACTTGCACTCTCGTTTGTTGGAGAGAGCTGCCAAGATGTCCGAGGCTAACGGTGCCGGTTCCTTGACTGCTTTGCCAGTCATTGAGACCCAAGGTGGTGATGTGTCTGCTTACATTCCAACCAACGTCATTTCCATTACCGACGGTCAAATTTTCTTGGAGGCCGAGTTGTTCTACAAGGGTATTAGACCAGCCATTAACGTCGGTTTGTCCGTGTCCCGTGTGGGATCCGCTGCCCAGGTTAAGGCCATGAAGCAAGTCGCCGGTTCCTTGAAGTTGTTCTTGGCTCAATACAGAGAAGTCGCCGCTTTCGCCCAATTCGGTTCCGACTTGGACGCCTCCACCAAGCAAACCTTGGCCAGAGGTGAGAGATTGACCCAGTTGTTGAAGCAAAAGCAATACAGCCCATTGGCTGCTGAGGAGCAGGTTCCTGTGATTTACGCTGGTGTTAACGGTTACTTGGACAACATCGAGCTCTCTAGAATTGGTGAGTTTGAGGAGGCCTTTGTTTCTTCTTTGAAGTCCAACAACGGTGGAATCCTTGAAGCCATCAAGTCCAAGGGCGAGTTGTCCAAGGAGGAGTTGGCCTCTTTGAAGGAAGCCACTGAGTCTTTTGTTGCTTCTTTCTAAGCGGTTTCTTGCATGTAGACTGAAGTGCCGTGGAAACACGAACACAAAGATACACTAAATCAAAATATTTACGATATATTCGATGATCGTCTGAATCCAAGTGTAGAAGAAGGTTAAGTTAGGTTGGCTATTTTTGTTTGACGGTCCATCATTTTTAAAGAAGGTACTGCATATAAGGACGGTGGTGTACGGGTGCGAGGCACATGAACTCCACAAAACTCCAATGCACCACCCAATAAAGTCCACACAACCAAACAGTCAAGTATGAACAGACTAGCGCTTGATTTGAGTAGTAATATGCCTGAAACGGCTTTGTTTGAGGTCATGGACTACGATTATGAGGCTTTAGAGCACCAGAAACAGCCAGACGCCGATTTCGAAGTCGATTTGGCGTACCTTGTGAATCCGGCCCTGGAGAGCAAGTCGTCAGGTTCAAAGAAAGGCAAGGAAGGGTCAAAGGGTGGTGGAATGGCGAAAAGAGATGGCCCCTCGGAATTCATTCCCCTCGGACCCCGGAACTCGGCAGCGTGGGCCCACGAGGCCAACCCGGATCCACGCCCAGCCAGCCGGCCGAATTCGGGCAAAAGCTCCAAGGCCATAAAAATCATGCCCAAGAGCAAAACCCTAAAACCAAAGGTTTTGCACCAGCAAGTCACGGCGGACCTCTGGGCCATTTCGTTTCTGAGTGACGAGGAAACGGCCGGAATTGAAGCGCACGTGACCGGAGAGCGTGGAAAAACCAGGAAGAAAGCGGTAGGCGCCGGAAAAAAACCGTCAGGATCAGAAAAATCAGCACAGTCCATTGAAAGCAATCGGTTGGCCCAAAACGGAAGTCAGGCCGCCCAAACCTTAGCACCCTCGGTGTCCAGCGCAGGCAGCTCACGTGTAAATCTGCGCGCAGCCAAACAATGGCAGAACAATAGCCACGCACACGGGATTCTGAGGGCCAAGCAGGTCAAACGATTTCAGCAGGATACGTTGGAAAAAACCCATAAAGAGCCTCGGCTGCATTTCGCAAAGTTGCCCGATTCTTTTTCAGTACCAAGACCCGCCGAAACTTTGGAATATCCTGCAAATTCCAAGCAGAAGTCCTTGTCCAGCCGTCAAAACCACGCCACGCCGCCCCAACTTTTTAGTTTGTCTAAAGTGTCCGATTTGTCCAGCGCCCAACGCCTTAGTCTGTCCAGTTTGTCCAATCTGTCCAACGCCAAACGCGTTAGTCTGTCCAGTTTGTCCAGTTTGTCCAATCTGTCCAATCGGTCCAACGGCAAACCTTTTAGTTTGTCCAATCTGTCCAATCTGTCCAATCTGTCTGATTTGTCTCGAGTTGGAATGTCGCAAAGCCCTGAACCTATTGTCGAGGCAAATGAATTTTTAGACGAGAAGGTGAAAAACGAGAGCAAAGTGGAGATGAAGGAAGAGAAATTATTAGAAGAGAATTTGGAAATTGAAGGAAATGAAGGAAATGGTGGGAAAGAAGGAAATGAAAATGGAGCGTCACGTGACCAGTCGCATGCACCCCACACTCTCGAGGCCCCAAAACCCGAGACCCCAAAACCCGAGGTTAAAAATGATTCGATGGAAAAGGAAAAGGAGAAAAAGGTGAAGAATAAAAATAAAGCTTCTAAAAATGGTACTCCAAAAAATGGTTCTCCAAAAAAAGAGACTCCTAAAAGTGAGACTTCAAAAAGTGAGACTCCAAAAATAGACTCCTTGAATTCTCCCGAAAAGGAAATCGAAAAGGAAACCGAAAAGGAGACCGAAAAGGAAATCGAAAAGGAGACCGAAAAGGAGGAGACCGAAAAGGAACCGGAGAAAACCCCAAAGGAGAAGCCGGAACCGGAGAAAACCCCAAAGGAAAAGCCGGAACCGGAGAAAACCCCAAAGGAGAAGTCGGAACCGGAGAAAACCGAAAAGGAAAAGGAAAAGGAAAAAGAGGTCAAAAAAACCAATGGGTCATCTTCGAGAGCCACCAAAGTCACGCAACTCCCCGCCATCCCGCCCGTTTCAACGATTTTCGGACTCGACCACCACCAGATTTTCACGCTGAAAACAAGCGACGTGAAAGTGAAACTCTTGGTGAACCTGAAAACACTGGCTATGTGCAGGAACGCCTTGGATTTCGTCCATACCGCCAACAAAGCCGCCCAGCCACTTTTCCACAATACCCATCGAATGACGCAGTTTATCACGGTTTGTGTGAATGTGGCACTTTACGAGGCAAATGGCTTTAATGCCGTGACCAAAGCTCATCCTGATTTGTTACTGTGGTTGCCTGCATATGACCATTTGACGCTTACTCACACGAAAACAAACTTGACGGTCTCCACGAAAACAGCCCACCGGAACCTGGTGGATTATACGGTCTTGTCTTTTTTCGGACACATTTTGGTTTGGGCGTTGCACCTCCAGAACGAGGCGCATATCTCCCCGACTTTGGCCGACCGCTACGGCTTGAGTCTCCAAACTCCCGATGTGCTCCGGTGCTTGGGCGGTTACCATTTATGGGACCGGTTAAGGAAGGAGAAGACGATGAATTTGAAACGGTGGAAACACATTCAGAAATTCCGCCAGATTTTTGCGTTTGAGGAGAACCAGTTTGTCTTGATTTTGCGTTTTATGAACCTCGACACCGAGATTCCATAAACTCTTTTGAAGAATCATTAAAAGTGTTTCTGAAGAATCACTAAAAGTTTTTGTTGGTGATTTCTTTGTGAGCTTCTTGGTGATTTCTTTGTGAGCTTCTTGGTGATGGAGAAGATGAAAGTTTGAGATTGTCTTGGAATGGGGATTTTGTCTTTTGTATCCGTTGTGGATTACATTTAAAGCGATCTTTGGATTCTTTGCCTTGAGGAGTAACTCCTGGCCTAAAAGTAGCTGGTCACGAAACCAAGGGGGGCTGGATGTATTGGTTTCATGGTATTTTAAATAAAGTGCTTATATGCAGGTGCGGGCGAATTTTAACCCGTTTTCTTCGGGAAACATTCAATACCTTTTGTTGTTAATACATATAAACCTCCGTTTCTGATCTTTAATTAGTTGCTGGCCCAGATCCTTGAGTAGATTTTGAAGCTTCGTCGATTAACTACCTAATAACTAAAGTAGCCATTGATTCTTCAATCCACATTGTTTTTTTTTTTTGGCGGAGAAAACATCACTGGGCTGAAGACGTAGTTTCCACCGAAAGAATATCAATCGAGCATCGACGTTGCTTTCCACGACATCCAGTGCCACCACGGAATCATTGATCCTTAGGCATAGGAGCGCGTCCACATAATCGATCCAAACCTTAACCCTTTCGACATCACCACAAAGGTCAATAGTGTTCCCCAAAGTAGTCTTCCCCAAAGTTCAATAGTCTTTTCCAAAGTTCAATAGTCTTTTCCTTTCTTTAATACATACCTTTCTTTATGAGATTGATTTCTGTTGAATATGTGTTGTGGTGTTAAACGGGGATAGATTTTTTAGTTCAAGAGGAATAACACTTCATCCCTAAATCACATACCCAAGTCAATCCTTGAAGACCAATCCTTGAAGACCAATCACTGAAGACCTCACTGACGGTACACTGAAGACCTCACTGACGGTACACTCTGTAGAAATAGGAGACACTATGTAGAAATAGGAGACACTAGTGAAATAATATACACTATGTAGTGTATGAGACAGTATGTAGTGAAAAAGAGTGGTGGAAAAAGGAGGGAAAATGAGGGGGGACTCCCGCATTTATATATTGCGTTGGTTGCAATTCGGTGCGGGGGTTTCCCAAGGTGCATATCGGGTGGCGACATGCGCGTGCATTGGCTGCGATTTCAAAAAAATATAAAAGACCGCGATCCCCACAGATTTCCTTCCCATACTTTTAAGTATTTGCTTTCTTCCTTTCCTTCTTCCTTCTTCTTTCCTTATTTTTTTCCATGAGAATATGCTGATAACATGGCAAACGCAATGTCATATACTCCAACCATGGTACTGACTTTGAC
>NKZZ01001889.1:0-16200 GCA_002370815.1 Metschnikowia hamakuensis | reverse complement strand
GATTTATTGAAGACTAACTACTGCGAAAGCATTTGTCAAGGACGTTTTCACTAATCAAGAACGAAAGTTAGGGAATCGAAGATGATCAGATACCGTCGTAGTCTTAACCATAAACTATGCCGACTAGGGATATTTGTTGAACTTTACCCTGTTAAAGTTCATAAGCTGGAACTATTACGAAACTGGTTTCTAACATTGTCAGTCTTGGGGTGTACTGGTCTTTCCGTAAAGTAATACTAGGAAATGGCTATTTCCTCTCCTTAACTGAGCTGATTCGATACCCGTAAAGCCCTATGAGCGGGACCTCCTTCTTATATATTCGCGCCGTTGCCCATCGAGGCCACGCCACCCGGTGGTTCCGGATGGCTCCTGCATGTAAAAGACCAAGACCTGTTTCATCTGGACATACTTATATGCAGACACGTGAGGACCCAGTACATCGGAGATATACTGCATACTCACATTCAACAGTATTACCCTGTTTAATTTGTTATCGTTGATTTTTTCTATATATTACTATATAGTTCAGACTAATGGATGAGGTAATTTTAATATTAATTTGTTTAATGTACAGTCGGAGTCTCAAATATAATATATATATTTGCTTATTATAATGAACTTACTGGTGTAGGACCTTCCATTGATGATAATAATCATGAATTAAGAATTTGTATTAGACATAGAGGGCAAGCATTGATCAGAATGGCTTAAAGGATCTGTAGAACGTATTTATAAATATCGAATAATAAAAGTGCGAATCTTGTTACAAGCCAGATTTGAATGCATATAAGTGTGTCCAGATGTGCATATAAGTGTGTCCAGATGTGCATATAAGTGAGTCCAGATGTGCATATAAGTGAGTCCAGATGTGCATATAAGTGAGTCCAGATGTGCATATAAGTGAGTCCAGATGAAACAAATCTTGGTCTTTTACGTACAGGAGCCATCGAAAAGCCATCGAAAAGCCACCGAAAAGCCACCGGACTATTTAAGAAGGAGGTCCCACCCATAGGGTTTTACGGGGATCGAATCAGCTCAGTGAAGGAGAGGAAATAGCCATTTCCTAGTATTACTTTACGGACAGACCAGTACACCTCAAGACTGACAGTGTTAGAAATCAATTTCGTAATAGTTCCAGCTTATGAACTAACCAAAGGTTAAAGTTCAACAAATCTTGTTACAAGCCAGAGACTTTAACCAGAACCATGTTCCAGTTCATGTTCCAGTTCATGTTCCAGTTCATGTACCAATTGGTGAATTTGGGTTGGAAATCTAGAGAAGGATTTTGACTAAAAAGTCTATTCTACGGTTAATTGCCATTGGCGAAACCAGCGTAAATTTTGGGTGAACCAATTTGTCCTTTTTTTTGGATTGGATCGGAAATTTACTGTGTCCTGCATATAGGGGGCCAGGGTGCAGGCAACTCATGGCGCAGGCAACTCATGGCGCGAGATCTCAAACTGCAACATCAGTAATTGAGCAACCACCAGAACAACCATCGGAGCAATCAAGGATAGCAGCAAACATGGAGATTTTTTTTTTTTTTGGGGGGTGAGTAATGCACGAGATGTGAATGGATGATTTGGGAAGGTGACGTACTGAGAACTGCATCAAGGCGCGGTCCTGCATAGAAGCGCGCTTATTCTATATTTAGAAACAGACTGGTTTCATGGAATTCCAAAAGTAAACCCATCTTTTTTATCTGCAACCACAAATAAGACATTGATTCAGATTCGAATAGGAATCGTAGATTTAAAGGAGATTGGTGGATTAGAATGGAGATTGAGGTTCAAAGGTATGACACTTGTGGTTGAGTATTGGTGGTATTTCTTTTTGGGGGTGAGCACCTGCATATAGGCAGCCTCGCAGGAACCAGAATTAGTGCGCAAATGATTGGATGCGCTTGACGTTTCATGCCTGCATAAATGGTCGCCGCATTAGGCGAACATTAGTCCATTCCCGATAACAAAAAATCTCAGTATACACTGCATTCGCAAGGCTGTCATTCCTATCACTTGCTTTTGATATCTTAATAATTTCGTCTGTTGGACTCTACATTCATTGGAAGCAACCCTATATTAATATATAATAACTAGGCTTGAGGCAGAAGCGAAAACGCTTACAAAGCCAACAAAGCACCGGCAGCCAAAGCAACGGCACCAGCAGCGTATTGCTTAGCGGCACCAGCCTCGTAAGAAGAGACGTTGGCGGAGGCGGTCCAGTTAGAGGCAGCAACAGAAGAAGAGTGCTCGGCTGGGCAGTCAGTGACCTCTGAGCCACAAGAAGTGATGGTGACCAAGGTGGAGGCAACGTCAGTCTCAGTGACAACGGAAGCGGCGGAAGCGGCGGCAACAAAGAGGGCGACGGTGGAGAATTGCATTGTAAAAGATTAGCGAAAGACTGAGTAGTTAGAAGATCTGAATGATGAGGAAAAAAACAAGAAGTGGTGCGGAACCAGGGCCTTATATACTTTTTCTGAGGCTCGCTTAGATACACTCCGAGACGACCATGGTCTGAGTATTACTCATGTGGTGGTGAAGGTTTGACATATTTTTGTTTTGCTGCGGGACGCTGCGTCATGCACACGCACGCACGCGCCGCTGGCTACTGCCACTGGCGACTACCGCTGGCGACTGCCGCCATTAGGCTTGCTTAAATCACTCTAGTCGCGAGCAATGCGCGCTCGTGCAGGGGTGAGGGGACGCGAAGTGCAGAATTTTTCAGGCTGTGTACAGCAACCGGGGGCTCGACCGCGCGCTCGTATGCAGGCCGTGCGGGTTTTTTTCACTGTCGCCGACTGCACACACGCCCTCGGCCTGCGTCGCGTTTGTTTCATCCTCACCCAAGGTCCATTCCGAGATCTCCAGATCCACCCTGGCCAGACGACCATGGATCCACATGATGCATGCCGGAATTCGACCATGGGCGAGGGATCACGAGCCCTGCACCTGCACAAACCAACCCAGCATTCACACTCTTTATCTCTCCCTAATTATCAGAAGGTTATTTACAACAGACTATTCTATGGAATTTATGTTCAGAAATCAGTTCTACAAAGATCTACCGAATTCTCCCGCTTCTCTCGGTTCTCCCGCTTCTCTCGATTCTGGCGCTTATTGATTCTCCTGTTTCTCTCGATTCTGGCGCTTGATTGTGTGGCGCTTGGAAGAATCTTAATGAAGCCGCCTTAATGCGGTGCTTGACTCTTGGCTGCTTTTCCGTTTAATCTTCAGGATTTACTTGTCTACAAACCAAGCGTCAAAAACCAAGTCGTCAAGTCGTCAAGACTCGTGACCGCCAATCGTCAAGAGTCGTCAAATCACAAGGCGGCAAATCCCAAGGCGGCAAATCACAAGGCGGCAAATCACAAGGCGGCAAATCCCAAGGCGGCAAATACCAAGGCGGCAAATCACAAGCTCGTCAAATCACAAGGCGGCAAATCAAAAGGTGGCTGGACCCCGTCGCGGGTGTGTGCAGTCCAAGGCACATTCCTACTGCCCTTGCCACTCGAGTGGGTCTAATTTCTGTCTAATTCGCACTGCGTTTGTCTCGCACTGCGGTGTCTAATTCGCTCCGGGGTGTGTGCTGACGTTTACACTCGTGTGCGTAAACCACGTGCTCCGCCTGCTTGCGCAATGCGCTCAACGCGCCTCGTTCCTGTTGCGAGGTGCTGCTGGGAAGAGACACTTTCCTTTTGTTAGGATTTTTCCTTCTCGACCAATCAGATTGAGTTAAAGAGACGAGCCCCTTGGAAACACCGCCCTCATGCCCCTTGATCTACCGCCCTGAACAATTGTGGCCCCCACCCCCTTATGTGCAGGTCACGCAACCTTAATCTTCCATTGTCCACTCCATTGTCCATTCCATTGTTCCCCTTTTTCATGCCCCCTTTTTCATGTCCCCTTTTCATGTCCCTTTCATGTCCCTTTCATGTCCCTTTCATGTCCGTCTTTAATTCTTATTCTTATTTTTTCCATTGTTTCCATTCTATTCCTATACTTCATTTCATTCTGCTTCTTGGTCCTGCACCTTTGTTGGCTTGTTCATGCATCTCGGCTTATCTGCCTGACACTACCTTGTCCAACTGGCTCATCTCTACATCTTTGACGCTTCTTTGACGCTTCTTTGTTCGTGGGTACTTGCCATTATCTGTCCATTTCCCTCTTCGGCTTCCCCCGGTATCCCCCGGCATCCACCTTGGGATTTAACCTTTTGGCTGGTTATAATGACTCGCCTTTCTCCGAACCCCGAACCCGAACCCCGAACCCGAACCCCGAACCCCGAACCCTTTGGTTTTCTCTTTCGGATACCATTGCTCCTTCCGTCACCCATCGCGTGCTTGGCTGAATCTGATCGGCTGAATCCATTAGCAGAATCTGATCTCGATCTCTCATTTCTGAATCTGACCTGATATGTTCACTTGATTGGTGGGATCAGATCCAACGTGTTTCCCCGCTTCACTACCCACACGAGCATGAGATAAAGCCGGAGCTGGTCTGCATAGTGGTTGGGGTTGTCAGAGACAAGAGTATCAATGGACACACTGAGCCGGTCCTGCACCCTGCGCCGGACCCCATCACTTCCATTTCTGTCCTCATCTCTTTCTCTCCCATTTCTGTCCTCGTTTCTTTCTTCATCTCTTTCTCTGTCGTCGTCGAGCTTCTTCAAATAGCCTCTGATGAGCATGCGCATTTCCTCATCCTCCTGGCGTCCCAACCGGTTGATAAACTCCGAGGTCAGGTGTTCCAAAACAGGAAGAATCGTGGCCACGTTCATGAGCATGCACGATGCAAGGTCACACGCCATTCGTTTGGCTGCAAAAACCACCGAAGCCATGAATACACGGTTATCCACCGAATTGCCCAAAACACGGTGTTCCACCGCCAAATGCTTCTTGATGTGCATATGCTCCAACGCCCAAAGGTACCATTGGTTCATCACACGGTCCAAGCCCATGTTAAGCCCGTGGGCCCGCCGAAACCCGCCGGAAACAAGCTTCACCGCCATGTAATCAAGAGTATTGGGTGAAGACCGGGCAAGAATATGAGTATCGATCCACGTGCTGATTTCACTGCCAAAGCAAAGGTACGCTATGACAACAACGGATAAGGCAATGGGGACCAACACAGACATTTTGGCTAGCACCAACATTGACTCGCCGATCATGAGGAACATGGCGAATAGTACTTGGGCCACCAGCTTGATGATGACCACTCGGTTCTGGAACACGATCATCGCCATGGTCTGGAGCGTCCCTCTTCTCTCTCCAACAGCAGCAGCAGCAGGAACAGTAGCTGTATCAGGAACTGTAGCAGTAGCTGGAACTGTAGCAGTAGCTGGAACCGAGGTTGTAGCAGGAACTGTAGCAGTAGTAGGAACTGTAGCAGTAGCAGTTAATGGAGCTTGTTCCTGAGCCTGATCTCCGGTCTCGACCCCAATCTCCCGATTTCCCTCCCCATTACCTTCATTTTCGGGATTGCCTTCATTTCCAGTACCTTCAGTTCCAGTACCTTCATTTTCAGTACCTTCATTTCCAGTACCTTCATTTTCAGGAGTACCTTGGTTGTTTTCCTCTGAGCCCCGTCCACCGTCACTGATGACGTTGGCAGGGTCTCCGATGACGTTGGCAGGGTCTCCGATGACGTTGGCAGGGTCTCTGATGACGTTGGCCGGGCCAGAAACTCTCATAGTTTCGCCCACATCAATATGCCATCGATCATTCAACTTGTTCACGGCTCCACGACTTAATCTCATGTGGTTTCCTGAAACAATACACTCCGACTCTTCCAACTCCACAACCACTCCATTGATTTCAAGTTCAAACACCGTCTCTGTCCTCTCTTCTCCATTGGTAACTGCTCCTGCCTCCAGTGTCCCTTCACCTGTTCCACTTGAACTAATGGCATTTGAACTTGGGGAACTTGAACTAATGGCATTTGAACTTGGGGAACTGGAACTTGGGGAACTGGGACTTGGGGAACTGGAACTTGGGGAACTGGAACTTGGGGATCTGGAACTTGGGGAACTGGAACTTGGGGTCCTTTCCTGGGTGCATCGGAAGCCAATGGCATATGGAGCATGGGAAGTGTAGTCGACAAAACTAAAGAGTTCCAGAAGTTTCACTTGGGAAGGCACCGAAGTGGCCTTGGCGAAGCAATGGGTCCGGAAATATAGATCAAGCAGGTATGCCTCCTTTCCGAACGTCAGAGCCACTTCGTCCCGTAACTCACACACGGTAGTAGATGCGTAGATCATGATCTCCACCGAGCTGTCCTCGTGTCCGTGAGGGAAAAGCCGGAGTTTATACCTGGGGACCCGTTTTTTCGCCTCCAAAACAACCGGTTGGAGTGGAGGAACATCCAATCCGATGGCTTGCCGGAGTGTGGCGTCATCCTGAAGATTCTGCTGGTTTGGAGGCATCACAAGCTCCATTTCCTCATCTGGAAGCTGCAAAGTCCGAGAAACTTGGCTCTTGACACTGGAAACGGCATCTAGAAGCGAGCGGGAACACCGGGCCGTGGTTTCAGTGGCGTTTGGGGGCCTTAGGGTCACCTGGACCTCGAAAAGATCAGCCACAGGCGGCATTTTGGGCAAAAAAGGAGCGCCAAAAAGCGTATAGTCAATAACCAAGCCCATTTCAAGCGATTCCGAAGGTTCTTGCGTGTCCAAGAGCTCCAGAAGGGGTGTTTCTGACGCCACGGGCATTCCATCCACGGAAAACTTCAAAAATAACGGTTTGAGATCGTGGTTTTCGCTCAATAGCCAAATCAGGTGCATTAAATGCAGTGGTTTATGTCTCAACGTGGTTTGGACACTCATAGACGTGAGTTCGGGGACCTGGGGCGGCTTGTTCTTCTGGTCCACGGTGAGTTGGAGCGTGAAGGGCACATCCAAGGGGTCACGTGACATTGTCAATAAAATATCTTAGGGTGTACTGGAGAAAGATTTTGGTCAGAATGCAAGAATTGGCGGCCAGGATTACCGTTGGTTGAAATGGTGTGCTGTTATGTGGGGGGATTGAAACGTGTGATCGCGATACGCTGTATGCAGGCCCCAAAGCCCCCACGCTTAAATATTGTAGTTGTACTTATACAAAAGAGAGGAACAAAAGTAAAGGGGGTGAGGAGTAAAAATGTATGGCTTTGTATTTTACTGTTTGCCCTGGTCTACCTGGTATTGTAAAAATCTTTAATTTCAACAAAATCCGATATGGTGTAATGGCTAGCACAGTTCGCTCTCACCGAGCAGATCGGGGTTCGATTCCCCGTATCGGAGATCTTCTTTTTTCAACCTCAAGTAACTTTCTGTTGCACCCATTACTTACTGGTTTGCATCATTGCCTTATTATCTGAAACTTTAAAGTACTCCCTACAACAATCCTAGTCTATGCTTATTCAGGCTCTATATACTCCGGAATGGGTCCGCTATGTACATCAAGTGCGGATGGCATGGTAACGCTTGCCCCTAAAAGCAAACATGTTATGGTTGGCCTGGAAAGTCTCGGTGGGGTTGGAGTCCACCAAGTCCAATTTGGTGGAGCCAAAGATGTTCTCCGTGGGTCTCATCAAGATGTCCGTTTCCTCATACAACGGATGGCTCTCGAGCCACGTCAATTCCCGGTTCAAGTCCTTGCCGTGGTACCCCGTCACGTACACAGGACACTTGGACTCTAGCAAGCCCTTCAACGACTTATCCCAGTGGATCTCGTCGGCGGTGCGGAAACCTGGGTGGAAAAGGAAGAAGCAGTCCAAGTATGGGTCGAACGGGAACAAGTCGCCTGTTTCGTACACCTCATGGAAGTACTTTGTGTGGTGGTGCAAGACGATTTGCTCGTCGTAGCCCGTGACAACTGGGCGGCCATGGGGTCTGTCTGAAGGCGTAAAGTTCTTGGATTCCAAGTCAAAGTGGGAGTGGGGCCCAATCAAGTGGATCTCGAACTTGGTGTCGGGGAAAAGGTACCCGAACTGTTTCCACACGTAGCCCGGGAGCATGGCCTCCATCTTGGCGCCCAAAATGAAGATTCTCATGGGCCGGTCTTTAAACGTCACGTCGGACTCCTTGCTTTTGGTGGGCGAGTAGAGCGAGTACTTCAACGCGGCCTGCGACCGGATTCCCTCCAACGTCACCGGGCCCTTGGGCTCCATATCATAGGGTGAGTACTTATGGAGAAGCGACGCAATGGTGATCGGGTAAGTCAACACTTTGGTGGCGGCAGCCATGTTGAACTCGGTGTTCATGGGGTTAAAGTCCCGTGTATAGAAGAACGTATCCCAAGAACCCATGGACGTGGCGTACTCGTGCTCCATGGGCCCGGGAAACACAAACTCATTGAACTTCCGCCCCGACCGTAAGTCGTGCTCGTACAAATTCACCTTTTTGAGTAACTCGTACTTCTTCTCCGCGTGGTATTCAGTATCCTGCTCATACGCCGCCTGGTCATGATGCGTGGGGATACCCGAATGGGGACACACGTAATTGACGGCCTTTTGAGTCACGGGACACTTGGCCTTGGCCCGGATGAACGCCGCCCGCGTACGGATGTCCTGATATGGCGACTCGTCCCATGAGTACACCGGGCGTTCGGAGTCTTCGGGGTCGGACGACTCCAACAGGAGGAGTTTTTTGAGGAACGAGATTTGGCGGCTGCACTGGAGCTGGCGGCGGAAACTGGGCTTGACTTGGTGGCGGAAACTGGACGCCGATCCGGCGGCGCTAAGGACTCGGGGCAAGATCATGTGATGGTGGGTGTTTGGTGTTTCGCCTTCTTTTTCACAGATGTATGGGTGTATGGATGTACTGGTGTATGGTGTATGGTGTACTGATGTGGTCTGGGAGCGTTTCACGAGTGTTTCAGACTTGTGTTTCTTCAATTTTGTCTTGACGCTTGTTCAGGTGGTTGTGCTTATGATGGGTTGATGGTCGCTTTGACCGATGCAGGGGAGTAGATTAAGATTTTTCGCTGCGCGGGGCGTGCTCAAATATACGCAGCCAGGGCCATGTGCGCGTACATCTCAGTATATATATTAAAGGTATAAGCTAGAGTTCATCCATAACGTGACCCAACTCTTTTTCCGAGATTCCTTCCGTCACTTCCTCTTCCAAATCTTCCGCCTCTTCCGCCTCTTCCGCCTCTTGTTCCATTGCCTGTAGCTCCAAGATTCTGCGTATAACTTCGTTCATTGCGTCCCGTTCTTCCTCTCGATTTAGGGTCTTAGACTTTTCCTCTGAATCTGGATTCTCGGAATTTTCCTCTTCCAGATCCCCAGACTTTTTCTCTGGATCTGGATTCCCAGACTTTTTCTCTGAATCTAGACTTTCAGACTTTTTCTCTGAATCTAGACTTTCAGACTTCTCCTCTGGATCCAGACTCCCAGACTTCTCCTCTGGATCCAGACTCCCAGACTTTTTCTCTTCCAGATTCTTAGACTTCTCTTTGGGACCCGGAATTACCGGAAGAAACACCCGGAACCCGAAAAAGTCCTGGTACGCGTCCATAGGCCTGACTTTGAACTCGACGCCTAGACCAGGCCCAGCCTCAAGCAAAAACGAGTACTGGCCGTCGGCACCATAAGATCCCGGTAAAATCTTCCCCAGAGACTCATCCACCACGTCCATCTTGACGCGGTTGTTCTCCCAGCCTCGGTTGAAAGCCACCAAGAGCCTGGACTCCTTAGGACCCTGGGAACTGGCCAAGTCTTTCTTGTTCAAAGGCTTTCCATGCTCGTCAAAGACCTGGAAGTTCCACATATCCACCGGAGCATCGAAATGGGGCCTTTCAAACGGCAAAAGGTCCGCCTTGTCGCCTTCATTATCGAGGAGAGTCGTAGGGTCAAACACCGATGCCGAAATGGCTTTTTCTCCCAATGAAGCATCGTGGCTGATCTTGGAAAGCCCCAATAACTCGCCCTTATAGTCGTAGAGCTCGAAAAAAAGCACAAACGTGTGCATCCAGTCGAGCATCACACTAAGTACCGGTTCCCCATCCTTGCCCTGCTGCACAATGGGAGCTAGGATTTTCGACCCAACGGAGTTGACGATGGCCTGTGCAAACTGCTTGTTGAGGTCCAGGAGGGAGTCGTGGAACCCATTGAACAAAATCACGTTGCGGTGGTTGAAGTACTCGCTTTTCGAGCCAGGGTTGATTTTGCTCCGTGCAATGTAAAACCCTCGTTTCAACGGCGCAAGGTGGTGGTCGCCAATGTTGATACGGTGGTCTGCCCGAACGGGGAAAGCTCCGTGGTCCCGGAAAACTGTACGGTAAAGGAAATTTTTGAAACTATCTTCAAGCTCCTTTCCTTCGGGTCCAGCCTCTCCAATCTCCTTTCCTTCGGGTCCAGCCTCTGCGATCTTCCCTTCTTCTTCTGGTTGAATCTCTCCAATCTTACCTTCTTCTTCAAATCTCTTCTTTGCAGCCTTGTCCTTTCCAAACACCAGGGCTTCAGTAAAATCAGCTGGAGCCACGCGTTGGCAGTTTATATCCACCAAATGACTGGGCAAATTGGTGTTCAGCAAAAACGCCTCGTTGGAGCAGAGATTGGGCACGTGCATGGTCAATTTATAGTGACACACCCGGATTTCCAGCACCTCGAGAATCTGTGGGTTCAGCAGCTTCAACGACCCGTCACATTTATACACCACCTCGATTGTGCGTGGCTGGCCCGTCATATCACACTCGGAGCCATCGGTAAGAATCTGCAGCACCACTTTTGGAGCGGGAGAATGAGTGAAGGGCGAGACCTGGTCATCCTTAAGTACCGCCGTGCGTCTGGCTTCTCCCTTGATGTATTTTTCATACTGAGAGTCCGAGGCCTGGTTGGTGAAAAGCACCTTATTGGAGGTGGGTTTCTGGAACCGCCCCAAGACAAACACGTGGTCGGGGTCCTGGGCCAAATGCGTCTTTCCTCTTTCGGCCATGGGCGCCGCTTCATGGTACTGGATGATTTTGTCTCCATTGCAAAACGCATACGTCCAGTATGAGCGCCGGAGGTCGTATGCAAATACACAGGAATCGCTGGAGAAGGAGGCCTGGATCAGATCCACGGCCGAGGCCAAAACTGCCGAATCAGGCTCTGGTTTGGTTTCAGGAACAATGGGTTGGTGCTCGGGGTGTGCACACAAGTACAGGGCGTTCCCAATGTAGTAATATTGGTAAGACGTTTGTTCCAGCGACTCCGCTAGCGATTGGGCAATGGTTTGGGGGAGAAACGACTCGTAAAGCCGGAAATTATATGGCGTCTGGCTCTGGGCAAAGGCGAGCACTGCATACAAGAAGAGCACCAACATATTTCCCATTCAATAATCAACACCACAGTCAATAGCCAGTATCAACAAGCTCGTATAGCACCAAGTATAAGCACTAAAATCCCAATAGCTCTGAAATCACGGTAGCTCTGAAATCACGGTAGCTCTGAAAATCCCGGTAGCTCTGAAAATCCCGGTAGCTCTGAAAATCCCGGTAGCTCTGGTATAGACCTAATGGTGTATCCAGTTCCAGTAGAAGCAATATCCTAGTCTCTAAGTCCTGATACTCCTTTCCTGGTGCTCCTGATTTCCTGGAATAGCCTTCTTATGGTTCCAATTAGTCCTAGTAGTCCTGTAGTCCTAGTATAGCACTTATTATGGTACCTAGTATTCCTGGCAATCCAAGTGAGTCCTAGAATTCCTAGTATTCCTTGTAGAGCTCTCAATATAGCACTTAGTATTCCTAGTATTCCTAGTAATCCAAGTGAGTCCTGGTAGTCCTGGTATTCCTGATAATCTTAATGAATCCTAGTATTCCTGGGATTCCTGATAATCTTAATGAAACCTAGTATTCCTTGAATTCCTAGTAAATCACTTAGTAGTCCTGAAATTCTAGTCTTCCTGGCGAGTCACTTGTTATAGTACTTAGTCCAGCACTTAGTAGTCCTGGTAAAGCACTTAGTAGTCCTGGTAATCCAAGAGAGTCCAAGTGTCACTTATTAGTCCTAGAATAATACCAAGTGAGTCCTGTATTCCTAGTAGTCCTGGTATTCCTAGTGAGTCTTAGTAGTCCTAGTAGTCCTGGTATTCCTGGTAGTCCTAGAATAATACCTAGTGAGTCTTCGTATTCCTAGTATTCCTAGTATCCCTAGTATTCCTGGTAGTCCTGATAGTCCTAGTGAGTCTTAGTAGTCCTAGTATTCCTAGTATTCCTAGTATCCCTAGTATTCCTGGTAGCCCTGGTGATCCTAGAATAATACCTAGTGAGTCTTCGTATTCCTGGTATTCCTAGTGTCACTTAGTAATGCTGTAAGTCCTAGTAACTCCTGTAAGTCCTAGTAACTCCTGTAAGTCCTAGTGAGTCCCGTAAGTCCTGTAAGTCGTGGAGTCCCAGAATCCTGATACCCTTAAAAATGGATCCTAGAAGAATAATTGAGGAGGGAAAGTCCAGGTTCCCGTGGGGTGAGTGTGGAGTAGAACCAGGGGCAGGCAAGAAGGCCACAATCAGTCGGAAGAAAGGGAGAAACCAGCGAATCACGAATCACCAAATCAGCTGAAAAAGATCGGCCAATAAAAAGTGACGAAGGTTCAGGGATTAAAACTTTAAGATTTGAGTTTGTTTGGGGGAAATTGACAGGGCCGTTTAGTGAGGCTATGAAGAAATGATAGCTGTTCAAGCGCGCATTCCACGAAATGCTCACCAAATCCTCACCAAATCCTCACCAAAATCAACTCCACAGCTACTCCTCAAAAAAACACCCCCCCAAAACAACACCCCCCGAATCCACCAATCCGTTCGCCAAAACCACTAAATTGAATTTGAACCAATAGAAATCGGACTATACAGGAACGGCCTGCATAAACAAACGTCCCGTATCTTTTAATCTGGCACTATTAACTAGACCAAAACCAGAATCCATTAAATCTGGGAATTTGAAGCTGAATCTTGAAACCAGGGATTTAAACGTGAAACTACAACTTGTTAAGTGATATTGGTTTTTTTTTGCGCGGAAAAAACCTCATTTTTTCAACATTTCCATATTTTCCCATTTCTTGGTCGCGAAATCCACAACTTCAAATAGAAACATGGCCGAAAACGTTAATGGCTTGACCACGGCGGCGCTCACGGATGGCGAGTTTTTGGGCAAAGATGCTAAACCCGTGGATTCGAAAGAAAACGGTAAACCAATGGAAAAGAAAGAAGAAACCGGGGCAATTCAGTTGACGCAGGATCTCGAGGCAAAGGCCCAAAGTCTCTTGGAGTCTCTTGAAAACCCAGACTTGGAGAAACGGTGGGCTCAAGTTAGTGAAAAGTTGGATGCTCTAGAGAAGAAGTATTCATAACTGCGCTACAAACTACGAACTACAAACCACGAAGAAGGATTCTTCGTTGTTTATGGAGTTTCTAGGAGTTTCTAGGAGTTTCTAGGAGTTTCTAGGAGTTTCTAGGAGTTTATGGAGTTTCTAGTTATGACAGAGAGTCATACGATGAAGAAGGATGATGGTTGTGGTGAAAAAGCAGGACGGAATAAAGTCGTTCTACAATGAAGTCATCTATTTAAATACAATTAAATATATGAACCTCATCAATAACATATTATATATATAACAGTCATTTCTATAAATACATGAAGAAATGTAAACCTGTTAATGCATAAAATGTAGAACCATATACACCATCAGATATAGTCAAAGAAGAAAACATGATTGTATTTCTAATACTATTAATTAAAGCATGATGTCCAGATGCTAATAAATGATGTAGTTAATAAAGGTATTCACTTGGTGAAGAATTCAAGTAAATATATCACCAAAAGATAATAGAAAATGATATATCACCAAAAGATAATAGAAAAAGATCTATTAAAAAGAAGAGATAATAACCCGGACATTTTTCTTGGAAGCGAAGGAAATGTCCACTTGAAAGCATTAAATAGGCTCGACACTGTGCGCAGTTGCACTCACAACCTCATCAAGCCATGCAAAGTGAAATGACTAAGGCCCTTCTTGTAATTTTAGGCATGCACACCCGAGGTCTGCCAAGCCACATTTACTTCCGGCGATCAAGAAAAAATTGGACCGACGGAGCCCCCTAGTTTGATTTTTGTTTGATTTGGACACAGTCCTTTGATCTGGGGTTAGCTTTCGTACGCTATACGTAGTTTTCAATTGAGGGCTGATTCGTGGGTGATACCTCTATTAGCAGCATGAGTTGAATGAAAAATCTGTTTATCATGCCTTCATTTTTTAGGTATTTTAATGTTCAACCTAAGAATTCTAGATGTACACCGTTATCTTTGAGGCTAAATAATTGGGTATTATTTGGTGTTAGTCGTCTTGACTTTAAGGACTTTTGGCAATTCCATGATTAAGCTTGGGGTCCAGACTATTCAATCGGCAGTCCACTCATTCAACCATACTTCGCACAAGAACGAAAGAAGAAGGAAGTTATTAGAAATTTTAGAAATATCAAAATCCTGTGGGGATCGCGGTCTTTTATAATCTTTTGGAATCGCAGCCAATGCACGCGCATGTCGCCACCCGATATGCACCTTGGGAAACCCCCGCACCAAATTGCAACCAACGCAATATATAAATGCGGGAGTCCCCCTTCTTTTCCCTCCTTTTCCCCTCTTTTTTCTACCACTCTCTTTCACTACATAGTGTACTCCATTCCTGCATAGTGTCTCATAAACATATCTTATTCTTATGAATAACCCGGTTTTAATAGGGATATAGAAGAATCGTCTTTTTCCTATCTTTAATAATATCTATGAAAAATTTGATGAATTCAAAAATTTGGAATATAACGAGAAAAGGTCTTTTCTATTATAATAATGAATGATATAATTAATGAATGATATCTACAAGAGAAAGAAGGAAATATATAAGAACACAATTCTTCCTCATTGCTCCTGAACTACCGCCAATGCCTACTACTGCTAATCTTAGTGATATAATCCTACAAGTGAAATGTTAGGGTGTACTGGCTCAAGAATGCCTCAAGGGTTAAGCACTAGTGGGATTATGAAACTCGAGTGAATTGAGATGGTACTAAAATGATAGTATTTAATAAAGATTATTCACTTGGTGATATAGCTTCTATACCAATAGGTGGTCAAGACATAGCAATTTCCATAGTACGATGAATCTTAATATTTCACTATCTACAGATAGTACAACAAGCTATGAATATGGTGTTGAATGGTATATTTGATGCTGGTATGAGTGACTTCTCTTTTGGGTTCAGACCCGGAAAAGTAGGTACACCTCAAGGATCAATAATAAGCCCAATATTATCAAATATTGTATTAGATTCAGTGGATGAACTCTTAAAAAAGATCAAGAGAGCAGAAAGAAAAAAAAGAGCAGATATATTGACGGGGAAAATTAGAGCATTTGTTTCTAATGATCCTAATTACAAAAGACTATAATTTGTAAGATATGCGGACGATATATTATTAGGAGTTATTGGTTCAAAGGATGATTATAATAAAATTCAAAGCAGCTTAATGGAAGATCTAAAAACTTTAGGTCTAACATTAAATGTATGCTGAATTCTTAGGTTATAATATATCGGTTACACCGGCAAAGAAACGTCTAATACTAAAGAAAACTTTGGTAATAAAACTTTGGTAATAAAACTTTGGTAATAAAACTTTGGTAATAAAACTTTGGTAATAAAACTACAGCTCCATCACTATCTATCTCTAGACCTCAAAGAGTTAGTTAAAAAACTAGCAGAGAAAAGTTCTGGACTGCAGCATCATTAATGGGAATAATGGAGATCCAGTCTTCCATCAAATCCCAGAGATTATTGATGCTTTTCCGCGTCTTTCCGTGTGCCACACGTAAACTGCTGGTCTGAAGCTGCTTCTTCACACTTGCAGTATGTTTTCTGAGCCGGTGGATTCCATCCTCAATATATTCACAGTTGATTTTGTTGTGCCAGTGACCGAGTTGTTGTGCCAGTGACCGAGTTGTTGTGCGATGAGCGTATGGATGACTCAACTCGTCAGGATGCAATGACCGGCCTGGCAAAAACCCATAAATAAGCCCATTAGCGAAACGGGCATGAATGGAAGGGGCCAATTTCAATTCTGTAAGGACTATACTGGAGAACCAAAAAGCTCTGGTAGATACATACATGAATCCGATAGTGTAATTGTTGCGCGTTTGTATACACGCGGTCATAATCTGGTACTTGAGTCTCATTGGCTTCCAATAACGCTTTTAAGT